>JAVIWC010006560.1:0-11526 GCA_031894815.1 Creontiades dilutus | reverse complement strand
CTAATAAATTTTATTGCTTTTGGCGTCTGCGGAGGTAACCCGGCTCTTTTCCCCGGTTGATGGCTCCCGTGACGATCCCGTAATCGGATTAACGGCAACGACGTCGTAACGTTTCGTCAGTACGTCGATATCTGAGAAAAAGAGATAGCTAAACTTCGCGGAAGTGGATTGGTACGTTCTTTCTTTTCAACTCCTCAGTCCGCGAGTGTTGTGTTCACTTTTTAGAGGATTTTTTTTCACAATCTTAAAATGCTGCAAATTGTTACTCAAAGGGTTTATTGTTTCTGTATTAGATAGCCCGCTACATGGAGAACCTGTTTATCCAGATTCAATGCGTCCTAGGTGAGCTTAGAAATGAAACCAGCGAATAGAACAAGATAAATTTAACGAGATAAAAAAACACCAGTATGCATTTCCAAATTTTTGGCTTAACCCCTTCAGACCCCAGTCTTTTCTGTCGTAGAAAAAAAAATTTTTTCAGCTCATCTGATTTCTACTAGCCTATAGATGATCTATGAATTTTTTTTCAGATTTTTTTCACCACTGGGTGATAGGTAATCAAATTGGGTTGTATACGACCAGTTGGAGACTCCATCTCAGAATTCGAGAGGTAGAACACCAAGAAGAATCCTTGATGGCCTCTTAAACATGACTCTGTAACGTCTACGCCGCTACCTACGGAGCAGGGAAACATTTCAGCTGTGTCTATTAATTTTCTCGGAGTATACGTTGCCCGTCCCCTAGCATCTAATGACGTAGTGAGGGGAATAATAACATCAGTTTGAGGTCCATTACAGTCCCAGCAATTAGTAAAATTGCAGTTCTGCAAATTATTGTAAAAGGTTCATTTTTGTTTGGGTCGATCACTCGTTTTTACGCATATCAACATTGCACACAAATATGGGTATCATGACCATAAGTGGCCCAAAAAAGAACAAACAACGGAGAAGTTCCTTTTTCTGAATATTTTAGAGGAATATTTGATATTATGAAGGATTAGTTCAATTGGAACCCCTACATTTCACTCTTCATAGTCAAGAGAAGAGGGAAACAAAATAGAATGCACAATGTTGAACCTTTTGGTTTATTATTGTGTAGAGGACTACTACAGTTAGACTATAATGAATAATTATTAATAATTACAATTATTTATGTGGGAATAGATGAGTAACCAAGGAAACAAGAGAGGCAAAATGATCTGCGGGTGAAAACCGTTTTATTCTCGGATAGTTTTTTATATGATTGACCATAATATGATATCTAAAGAGTTAATTGAGTTCTGTTATTTGTCATAAACATTACATGGTGACAGCGGTGGGATCCGAACCCGCGCCCTTCAGGACTGGTGCCTAAAATCAGGCCACTACTTCGAAGAGTGGTTAGTAGAACGGAAAGTGGCTCCATAGGTCTTATGCTATTGCTACGGAAGATAGGAGGATTAGAAGAAATCGAACTATGTTACGCCCATTATCAACCCCGAGAGAAAACAGCAGGTCCTCGAACCCAACATGATGATGAATCCCAAACTCGACAGATCTTCAGATACATCTAGCACCTCCTCTCCTGAGTGTGCGAAGCTTTATCCCTGGAGAGGGGAGATATGTAGAGGGCTACTACAGTTTGATTATTAATGTGGGAACTGATGAGTAACCAAGGAAACAAAAGAGGCGACAGGAAACTGTTTTATCCACGCCAGTGCTTTTAGCGTGAACGTCTGCAAGTGCCACTCTTTTGTCGATTAAGAGTGTCACTCAAACTGTATCAAACGTGTCGTCATCTTCTCTCGTGATCTTCTTATGATTGACTGTAATTATGATGTCTAAAGAGTTCATTAAGTTCAGTTCTTTGTCATAAACACTATAATTATTTTCAATAATAGTCATTGACATTCCATGTTGTTACTTTCACCTGACTCGATTGGAAATGTACGCTCGTGCTTCACGGAAAACTGTAGTAACTGTTTTCTGTCCCAATCTACCGAGGAAACTGAAATTTGATTGTTAGTTTCAATGGGACATCTGCAATGTGATCACTTAATAGACCTAATGAAGAAGCAAATTTCGTAGAAGAAAACGTAGTACACATATTTATTTATTTGACATAATTCACACCAAAAACAACTTAGAAATCTAAAATTTGAATGACAGCTTCTATGGGGTATGAAATCTAATCAGGGCATTCCTATTTTCGGCCCTAATCCTGATGAAACTCAAATAAAATATTCCACAACCTAACCCTCACAATTATTGACAATTTCATTGATCTTGGATCAAAACTGCAGAAACTATGCTAATGAAAACAAGATCTTGTTGTATTTGAAATGAGAATATTAAACTGTCATTGCTCGAGTACCCTTCTTATTGCGAGAAGGACGGCTGGAAACTGAGAAACTGAATTAAATTAAGTTTATATTGCGTATGACTAATGTGTGTTTATATCATTTATATAATGAATTTTTCAAGAATAAATCTTCTTACCTGGACGCACAACGACACACGATGACAGTTACGTAACGAAAGTTGTTCAATGTGTTCTAAAGAGCAAAATACAAGTGGAAATTCCACTTTTCCAGAAAAAATGTCCATCTCCGGAAAATTCAAAACAATTCGTCCGGTACCTATAGGTTAACTCGGAAGAAATATGTACAAACTCCTTGGTACTTTCCCGAGAAGGCCGGTTAACCGTATAAAAGGAACGGACTAAGTCTCTCGTACTAAGCTGTGTAAACTCATTCCAATAAAAACTGAGTAAGATAGAATGTTGTTTATATTTCCACGAAAATTATGAGTTACACAATTAAATCGATATCGGCGGTTAGGTCATCATCTGTAACAAGAACGAACTGTAGGTACATCACAGAAAGCACATCTTGTATAAGGCCTGGTAAAAGGAGAATGAATCCTATTGGTTCAAGGAATTGAAAGGAAGGACCAACCAATTTCATTCAAGGCGTAACTACAAAGTGCATGGGACACAAACAGCAACGGAGGGGGAGCCAAACTTAATGCAAGAATGAAGCCATAATGGTGAAATATTTTGAGGAATAATCTAATTTAAAATGTTCAAAGAAATTTCGTGGAAATATCAGACAACGTTCTATCTTACTCCGATTTAATTGTATGTAAGGAAACTCAACTCTTACATGAGTACTTGATGCGGTTTGCTCATTGAAGGTCATCCGAAATAAATACGGCCCCCTTAAAAACCAGTGACTCGCGACCTTTCCCTGGTGGGAGTTCAAAGCTTGAAAGAAATGCCTTTGGAAAAGATTTCTCTACTGTGGAACTGACAGCCAAAACGCGCGGACAGTCTGATGTGATTGTGCCGCGGGATTCGGTTTATTATTTTCAACTATAAACCTTTTTAATCAACAAGAAATAATATTTTTTAACTACCTGAAGTTTGTTGTTCTACATTTCAAGATATGCACCATCCGAGAATCGAATAAAAATTAAATTTCAAAAATCCTTCCTGTTCTTCGAAACACTACGGAACGAAATGTCAACGAAACTTGTGTCAAAAATCACATTTGGGGTCTAGTTGGGACTGACTGAATTTCCCAGAAAGGAATTTCATTTGTTATCAATATGTTAGTAAACCTATGATTGAGTAGATAGCGCTTCAAATTTGTGCCATAGGTTTATTATTTGTGTATGATAGAATAGAATAGAATGTCAACATCGTATTATAATTTTATTTTATGATTTATTTATGTTTTTTATTGACAGAAAGCAAAAAAAAAATAATCATAGAAATGACAATAATCTCATAAGAATTCTTTCTTCTGTCCACCAACCAACTAAGTTCTTAAGAACTTGCGTAGGCTGGTAGAGCTATTCCAAGAGGGAAAAAACGACAAAATATCAGCAAACAACTAGGTAGATAGAAGCACTTTAAAATATTTTAATACATTTATTTCATAAGCTCTTAGTCAAAATCCCCTTCTTTAAGCTCCCTTGAAATCACCAAAATCATCAAGGTTAATTTTACAGACTTAGAGGAAACAATACCTTGCGATAAGTATTATTCTTTGCACGCTCAGTATAAAGTTTTGAAAGTTGAATATTCGACATTGCGGAACGTGAGTAAGAGATACAAATTCTATGATCTAGGTGGATACCCGTCTTATAGGCGAATAGACACCCCTGTAACAAAAACACTTACCGAATTCAGCACATCAAATTCATTCTAGAGCAGAACAGTTGAATATCTACCATTCTTCCTGAGTACAATGAGATAATACTATGAGCAACTTTAGATAGCCCTTCTACATAATTCTCTCATGTCCGTACATTAAATGTGGTCTGTCCACTCCATAGCTGGTAATTGCTTTCGAAATGAAAATACTCGAGCAGCAACCAGCCATGCGGTCTAGGTCAAACCATAGAACGATATATCGATATATAGTTCTATGGCTCAAACCGACCAATTTTCATTACCCGAAGATGAGGCTTTTCAAATTGTAGACGAACCGATAACAGTATAGTAACCCAAGTGGACTCATTCGAATCGCTGAACGCACTCCCATCTCCCTTGCATCGAAAGTGTTGATATGTCGACTTTTTTAAGTGTAATCCTTCATTATAATCTCTTGAGGTTTACTGATCAATTTGTTGAGATTACTAGCGCGTCCCGGATCAATTTTGGATTTTTCAGCCAATTTTCGTGAAATTTGGTCTAGTAGTATCGAAGAAAAGCTTCGGAAAGTGGTTTTCATTTGTTTTTGAAATCCACGTACCTTGAAAAGTAAACCAACAACTTTGATGGGGATTAAAAATGTTGTTTTGTGGTCGAATGTTATTTTTAATAATTAAACAAAAACTAGCAAAATGGTGGTAATTAGTGAGTTCGCACGTACTTTTGCATGACTAAAAGCAAGTTCAAGTTATTTTTCGATTGATAAACATTTAAATGGAGACTAGAGCAGTGAATAACCTCTTTCTCTCCCCCGTCTCCCAAATTATTTGGGGAATAGTTTTTTCGAAAGTGTACGATCTTCAACGTACATTATATAAGTCGAAGTTGCTTTATTGGCAATTCAAGTACATCACCGGCGTGATCTTCAGGTTGACTTCCAAAGCCCCCGCTGAGTGAGTAAATGATTAGCGACACTCTCCAAGTTGAACAGCAGAAGTTGAACGGTAAGGGCAAAGGGGAAGAGGTGGCCCGATTTTCCAGCAGTACGACTTCTCCTCTTGTTCGTCGGTTGACTTCATTACTTCACTACTTCCCAAAGTAGAGAAACTTTACGGTGACTGGGAGGACGTGAAAACAAGATCATCCTTCTTACAGTTAGTAATAATAAAATTATGGAGATCCTTTCGAAATGAGACGGTCGGACGATTCATTCTCTATTCATTCGTGAATTTAATTACGGTTTTTTTTTTTTATTCTGATTGAATTAAATACGACATTTCACAAAGGTCGTAAGTTCAGATTCGGAAGAAACAAGTTGAATTCGCCTTCTTGACCTCTTCTGTCGCCTGTCAGTGATAAGTTGGTGGAATAATATGTAATTGATTTCTAATTAGTGATTTGAAAAAATTCCCAACAATTTCTATATGCATGTCTTCCAATGTAACAAATTGATCCCTATAACAACACGTAACGCACAACCAATACCAACAATAAACATAATTATAACTTAATAATAACATTTTGGACAAAAAAACGCAGCCTACTGTTCATATAGTTCTCCTGTAGTATTTATAGTTTTGCACTAGAAAACGAATCACTGATCTAGGTTCCTGGAAAGTACACTGTGTTTCATTATTTGAACCCGCCGCCTCACACCTCCCTGGCTTGTACTGTAATCCGAATATCCTGAAAAGAGCTCCGCTTTTAGATTAGCGGAGCTATAAATAGATTAGAAAACAATCCTTCGCCAGATCAGTATCATCAAACATTTTCATTGGCTTCTAGATGTCCCAAAGACGGTAGGATGACATCGTTATAAATATAACTCCACTAAAACTCAAAAACTTGACTAAGTACTCCCTTAATACGTAACACAAGTTGACATTTCAATATCTGCAATGCTGTAACGTTCTGATAATAAACAAAGATATTAAAACCCACGAAATTAAAATTTGAAATTTATTTTATCGTCGTTGTATTGTTAAATGTATTTTTATCCTCAATGCCAACTTTAGTGATCTATGACAAGTCGATCCCACACGTCTTGTCGTTCAAATAAAGACTGTTTGTGTCCGATTGCTTCCCAATTGCTTGAAATATTTTTCTTTTCCTCATGTCAAAGGATACTCAGTAAACCCATGAATCTTTCGTGCTTCGATCTCATGAAGTGATTTCAAGATGGTTGTGAGAGAGGTGTTGCGAAGTGGTGAATCCAGAAAAATCATGTTTCATTCGCTTTTCTTACTGGAATCATGTACAAAGCGTACATAGGGACCCTGTAATGCTTGCAAACTTAACAGTATGATTTGCTTTTCTTTGTAGCGGAAAAGGGGAGGCGGTTATAAATATTTTTCCTCGTTACATAATGGGATTTATAGTTTTAAATAATAGGCCTTACACGCCAGTTGAGGATGATTTGATTTGAACGGTATTTAGCCTCCGTATTTATTAAGCCCTCACACTTGAGAAGGAGGTGAATATCCTCTAGTTCATTATCAACACTCCGAGACATATTATTATAATAATGGGAGGGGAAAAAAGCTTGAGAAAGTGTTAGCGGATGAGTAGCAGTGAAAGCGAGCCAGCTCCCTGCAGTTATGGGCGGCGAGTGGGAGCCCTGTTTATTATTGCGCAACGGGCCACGGGCCTTCCTCCTCGCCTGAAAACCCGAAAAAAAAGTCGTCGCGAGTTTTGTTTCTTTCTTTTGTCACTTTTTAGTTGAGCTCCTCCTTCTTCTGACCGTCATGATGGATCGCAAAGCCCCGAGCCGGAGATTGATGACCTGACGCTCAAAGAAAGGGATTCGTCTCAAGTCCTAATCGGTATCAGCATTCCCCCCTCGTGAAATGCCTAATCATTAAAAACTGATTATGATGGGAAAAACGTCTGCCGATGCGGGTGAACGGTGTAGCTTTCTCACTGATTGTAAAATAATTCTAACTTATGTGACGGTTCCTGTCGCTTACTCTGCCAATTACTGTAGAGTTAAAGCTTCAGTCCTTCGTTTCCGGTAATTTGGAATAGGTCTTTACTTTTTGCATTTGAAGGAATCGTTCTTTAATAGTTGTGAGCTGATAACTGATGTAGCAAATAGGTTTAGATACTGTACGCAGACTTCGTCTAAGATGCATAGATGAGTGATTTGCAAAGAAGGGCTACCCAATACAAAAAAACGTCTGCCAAGTGGGTGTGGCACATAGCTTCCTCGTATCCATAACATGACTGTATAGATCATTGAAAATTATTATTGACTAAAGAACTTCGTTCAATTAGCCGAATAACGGCGAATAAATTACACAAGGAGTGGTCGAACGAGAGAATCTACATCAACGAGAATCTAACATCTCTTCGTGCCGATTTGCTGAGACGAGCCAAAGCCAAAGCGAAGGAAAGGGGCTACAAATACGTCTGGCTGAAGAACTGCATTGTGCACGTGAGAAAATCCGATGGTGAACGTGTGCTGACGATCAAAAATCTCGCTGACGTGGACCGTATGTAGTACCTATTAACTGAATGATTGCTACGAATATAATTGATCGCCCTTAATACAAATGAACGATAATTTCTTATTAAACCTTACCAATCGTAATATTCAGCTTGTGCATGATGACGATGATCGATATTTTAAGTCAATTCAGGACTATTTCTCACCAATTAGGAATCTACAAAAGTTCTCAATTTGTCATATGAATATAAGAGGGTACAGTGCAAATTTTGAGGGGTTTTTAGCTTGGACTGGGGGAGGCTTCTACAACTTCGATACAGTTATACTCACGGAGGCGCATTTGCAAAATTGTCCAACCTTCATAAAGATACCGGGTTATGAGCTCGTCTCAACATCGAATCACATTAACAAAAATGATGGTATTGTAATGTACATAAAATCAGATATCAACTTTTCTGTGACGATGATAAACTTACACTGGGCTACTTGCGCCCATGTTCGTTTCAAACGAGTCTCCGAACTTTATGATATATTCTGCATATATAGAAACGCGCTGGGTGATATGAGGATATTTACCGATGGGCTGGATGAGTTCCTATCCAACAAATGCGGGGGCTCCGACCATGTTTTCGTCATTGGGGACCTGAATATTAATATCCTGAACGATAAAAATGCGGACGTTTTATACTACTGTTCATCATTAGCCGAATCAGGGTTTAGACCTTTGATAAATAAACCCACACGAGTGCAGGGGGAATCATCCACGTGCATAGATCATATCTTCTACCGAGGCAAAAATTCACACTTAATCTCGGGCATTTTGGAATGTCATGTAACAGACCATTACGCGGTTTCCTGTTCAATGGAATGCGCAAAGCTTGAGGAGAACAAGTGCGGCAGGCAAAATCAAACAAAAATTGACTATTCTAAACTAGATGAGCAAATGAAAAGCTGCGATTGGGAGGAAATTATTGGCATTACAGAGGTGAATGAGGCTGTCGGCCGGCTTGTTCAAAATATACGTGAGTGTCTTGAATGTGCATCATATCAGAGCCCCATTTCTCCTCATGCGGAAACGAAACTCACGCCTTGGATCACGAATGGCATTCTCCGAGCCATACGAGTGAGGGATAAACTATGCAAGAGAGCGAAAAAAGAGCCCTTTAATTATACCCTACGCGAAAGAATAAAACATTATCGCAACTCAATTAATAACCTGAGAACCATAGCCAGAGTCGATTATTTTAAAAAGAAATTTAAAGAAGCAAAAAACCCAAAGGACCATTGGAAAATTATAAATGAGGAATTTCTGGGTAAAGCGCGTACTCGTAATCAGCTTGATAAACTCATAATCGAGTACTCTGAAGCGTGGAAAACTGACACATCGTCCGCTAAGAAGATAGTAACCGAGGACTTCAACTCGTTTTTTAGCAACGTTGGGAAAAAGTTGGTAGAACGAATTCCTCGTATTTCTCACCCCCAGTACTCTCCTCCTGACGCTAGCAGGTCCCCAAAAGCTCAGGCAAAATTCAAATTTGAAATGATTTCACCGACCGAGCTGGAAAAAATTATCTCTAGCATGAACGGCAAATCGGCTCCCGGAATAGATAAAATTCAATTAAAGGTTATAGTTAAGTACCTCGACCTATTGAAAAATGCGCTCGTACATGTAATCAATCTGAGTCTAAAAAGTGGAACTTTCCCCGACGTTCTGAAAATAGCGCGTGTTGTACCCTTATTCAAGGGTGGGAACGCCTCTGACCTCACGAACTATCGCCCGATTTCCCTCCTAAGCACTATATCAAAGCTCATTGAGCGATGGATTAAGCACCTCCTGTATTCGCATCTTGAACAGCACAAATTCCTCTCCGAGAGACAGTTTGGATTTAGAAAAGGCGTCGGAGTTGAGGAGGCTCTTTTTATGCTGACCAGAGACATCAACTCGCTATTAGACCGTGGGAAAAAAGGAATTTTGTTGACATTGGACATGGCAAAGGCTTTTGATTCCATTGATAGAGAGCTATTAGTAAAAAGGCTTCCCTCCTACGGAATCGAGGGTCAGGAACTGCAGTGGGTCATCAGCTATTTCGATGATCGAAGGCAGATTGTGACAATTGACGGAACCGATAGTACCGAAAGAAAAATAGAATACGGTGTAATACAGGGGGGAACTTTGGGTCCAATTTTCTTTTTGGTTTTTATCAACGAGCTTGGTAACTTGAAACTCCAAAGCACCCCGTATTTATTTGCCGATGACACGGCGATCCTGTGCGAAGGCGATTCGTGGCAGGAGGTTTTTGAAATCGCTAACAGTGACATGAATCATATTTACAGATGGATGTGCGAAAACACACTGAGCCTGAACATTAACAAAACGAAGTATTTACTATTCTCCAAATCTCTATCCAAAAAGTCAATTTGCACGCCAATTAAATTGCATTCCTGCGGTGCTGATAAGATGCACAGCTCCTGCACCTGCTCCTGTCCTGCGTTGGAACGTGTTACCTCCACGAGATACCTCGGTATAATTATCGACGAAGACCTGAAATGGGAGTGCCACGTCTCTGCTGTCGTCCAGAAGCTGCGTAAATTTACTCACCTATTTTACAACCTCCGTGGGTGCCTTCCCAAGGAAAGTTTGATTGCAGTTTACAAGGCCCTTGTGCAGAGCATCGTCGGCTTCGGCATTGTCGCATGGGGCGGGGCCACGACTGCGGTTCTTAATCCTTTAACCATTTTGCAGAAATCTATACTAAAAATAATAGCCAGAAAGTCACGTAGATTTCCCACAGTCGATTTGTTCAATTATGTTCGTGTTTTCTCAGTCCACCAGCTGTATATCAAATCATCTCTTACTTTTTTTCACAAGCATCCTGATTTTTTTCACATTCCTACATCTTCAGCACTATACAATTTCCGCTTAACTTCGCAAGCTGTTGTTCCTGCTCCGAAAACTAGATTGTGGAGTACCTCCAAACATATATACTACAGTTTGCCGTTCCTAATTCGTCATTTACCGGACCAGCTAAGGATCCCCTCGAATTTTTCACGTGATATTTATAAAAAGAAGATTTTTACATGGTTGATTTCAGAGGGCCTAGAGAGCTGTCGTACCTTACTGTCAAGCATGTACGTTTGCTAAGATTACTTTTAATTTATTTATTCTTTTTTATTATTTACCTAGTTTTCGCATAATTTGCAAAACTTGAAAGAAGAAAAATCATTTGAACAAGATTTAGAATAATGTACTTAATGATGTTATACATACTAGCATATCTACTATTTGTTTAAAAAGCTCTGACAACTCCCCCTAACCGCACAGGGCTTGCCCTATGGTGAGGGGTATGTTCCATTTGTACGGACACGTTCGATGTGTTATTTCTTTTTCTGGACTCTGTTCGGAATGGATGTACCAAACATGGGATTGTACAAATACTAATATCAAGATGATTCAGTCTTCTTTAATTGGTTACTCTTAATTAAATTTCAGATTCCCCCTCAGTCCAAAACTAGATCGAAATATCGACTACACAATCTACGGCTCCACTCAAAATGTATTAATCCTCAAAACGAATAGGGGGAACCGAGGGAGGTAATTTCGGCGCTGTGGACCCGGTTGATGCATCGTAAGTGCGAGCTATCCATCACCACGACCTGACGCGGCGCTGGGGAGGAGCAAACCGCGTAATTTTTTGCAGGCCTCGCTGTGCGGGTGAACTACCGGTTACCAATGAGAAAGATCTTGAAAGATCGCTTTCCAACGGGTAACCGCGAACGGTGTAGGCAGCCGACCGCTTTTCCAGGAAGGAAAAAAATGTGTTTCCAGCAGCCGCAAAGAAGGAAGAATGAGGACATGGTTATTGGCTTCTTGGAACTTTCAGGAAATATGATTGAGTAGCACGCCTGTGGTGGGGGAGGCAACGAACCGATATCAGTCATGATTG
>JAVIWC010006559.1:0-11536 GCA_031894815.1 Creontiades dilutus | reverse complement strand
CCCTCCTCTAAGGGGTTCTTCGGGGTTTTGAAACGAATTGAAGTCCGTTTTCGATAAAACGCTTCCTTCATGGTTATTTTCGCGATTTTTCATCAAAATTGCTCAAAAATTATCTCTGTTTAATCTCTTTCAACACGAATTCGAAATCCGTTTTCGATAAAACGCTTCCCTTCATGGTTATTTTCGCTTTAATCCCTTTTCAAACCTACTCTAAGGGGTTTTTCGGGGTGCTGAACACGAATTCGAAGTCCGTTTTTCGATAAAACGCTTCCTTCATGGTTATTTTCGCGATTTTTCATCAAAATTGCTCAAAAATTATCTCTGTTTAATCCCTTTCAAACCTACTCTCTAAGGGGTTTTTCGGGGTGCTGAACACGAATCTGAAGTCCGTTTTTCGATAAAACGCTTCCTTCATGGTTATTTTCGCGATTTTTCATCAAAATTGCTCAAAAATTATCTCTGTTTAATCCCTTTCAAACCTACTCTCTAAGGGGTTTTTCGGGGTGCTGAACACGAATCTGAAGTCCGTTTTTCGATAAAACGCTTCCTTCATGGTTATTTTCGCGATTTTTCATCAAAATTGCTCAAAAATTATCTCTGTTTAATCCCTTTCAAACCTACTCTCTAAGGGGTTTTTCGGGGTGCTGAACACGAATTCTGAAGTCCGTTTTTCGATAAAACGCTTCCTTCATGGTTATTTTCGCGATTTTTCATCAAAATTGCTCAAAAATTATCTCTGTTTAATCCCTTTCAAACCTACTCTCTAAGGGGTTTTTCGGGGTGCTGAACACGAATCCGAAGTCCGTTTTTCGATAAAACGCTTCCTTCATGGTTATTTTCGCGATTTTTCATCAAAATTGCTCAAAAATAAACTCTGTTTAATCCTTTCAAACCTACTCTCTAAGGGGTTTTTCGGGGTGCTGAACACGAATCTGAAGTCCGTTTTTCGATAAAACGCTTCCTTCATGGTTATTTTCGCGATTTTTCATCAAAATTGCTCAAAAATAAACTCCGTTTAATTATTGCTCAAAAATTGCTCAAAAATTATTCTGTTTAATCGCTTTCAAACCTACTCTAAGGGGTTTTTCGGGTGCTGAACACGAATCTGAAGTCCTTTTTTCGATAAACGCTTCTCATGGTTATTTTCGCGATTTTTCATCAAAAATTGCTCAAAAAATTATCTCTGTTTAATCCCTTTCAAACCTACTCTCTAAGGGGTTTTTCGGGTGCTGAACACGAATTCGAAGTCCGTTATTCGATAAAACGCTTCCTTCATGGTTATTTTCGCGTTTTTTCATCAAATTTGCTCAAAAATTATCTCTGTTTAATCGCTTTCAAACCTACTCTCTAAGGGGTTTTTCGGGGAGCTGAACACGAATTCGAAGTCCTTTTTCGATAAAACGCTTCCTTCATGGTTATTTTTGCGTTTTTTCATCAAAATTGCTCAAAAATTAACTCTGTTTAATCGCTTTCAAACCTTCTCTCTAAGGGGTTTTTCGGGGTGTTGAACACGAATCTGAAGTCCGTTTTTCGATATGGTTATTTTCGCGATTTTTCATCAAAATTGCTCAAAAATTAACTCTGTTTAATCCCTTTCAAACCTACTCTAAGGGGTTTTTCGGGGTGCTGAACACGAATCTGAAGTCCTTTTTTCGATAAAACGCTTCCTTCATGGTTATTTTCGCGATTTTTCATCAAAATTGCTCAAAAATTAACTCTGTTTAATCCCTTTCAAACCTACTCTCCAAGGGGTTTTTCGGGGTGCTGAACACGAAGTCCTTTTTTCGAAGGTTATTTTCGCGTTTTTCATCAAAATTGAAAAATAAACTCTGTTTAATTCGAAGTCCGTTTTTCGATAAAACGCTCATGGTTATTTTCGCGATTTTTCATCAAAATTGCTCAAAAATCATCTCTGTTTAATCCCTTTCAAACTCACTTTTAAGGGTTTTTCGGGGTGCTGAACACGAATTCGAAGTCCGTTTTTCGATAAAACGCTTCTTCATGGTTATTTTCGCGATTTTTCATCAAAATGGCTCAAAAATTATCTCTGTTTAATCCTCAAACCTACTCTCTAAGGGGTTTTCGGGGTGCTGAACACGAATTCGAAGTCCGTTTTTCGATAAAACGCTTCCTTCATGGTTATTTTCGCGATTTTTCATCAAAATTGCTCAAAAATTATCTCTGTTTAATCCCTTTCAAAACCTACTCTCTAAGGGGTTTTTCGGAGTGCTGAACACGAATTCGAAGTCCGTTTTTCGATAAAACGCTTCCTTCATGGTTATTTTCGCGATTTTTCATCGAAATTGCTCAAAAATTATCTCTGTTTAATCCCTTTCAAACCTACTCTAAGGGGTTTTTCGGGGTGCTGAACACGAATCTGAAGTCCGTTTTTCGATAAAACGCTTCCTTCATGGTTATTTTCGCGATTTTTCATCAAAAATTGCTCAAAATTATCTCTGTTTAATCCCTTTCCAACCTACTCTCTAAGGGGTTTTTCGGGGTGCCGAACACGAATTGGAAGTCCGTTTTTCGATAAAACGCTTCCTTCATGGTTATTTTCGCGATTTTTCATCAAAATTGCTCAAAAATTATCTCTGTTTAATCCCTTTCAAACCTACTCTCTAAGGGGTTTTTCGGGGTGCTGAACACGAATTCGAAGTCCGTTTTTCGATAAAACGCTTCCTTCATGGTTATTTTCGCGATTTTTCATCAAAATTGCTCAAAAATTATCTCTGTTTAATCCCTTTCAAACCTACTCTCTAAGGGGTTTTTCGGGGTGCTGAACACGAATTCGAAGTCCGTTTTTCGATAAAACGCTTCCTTCATGGTTATTTTCGCGATTTTTCATCAAAATTGCTCAAAAATTATCTCTGTTTAATCCCTTTCAAACCTACTCTCTAAGGGGTTTTTCGGGGTGCTGAACACGAATTCGAAGTCCGTTTTTCGATAAAACGCTTCCTTCATGGTTATTTTCGCGATTTTTCATCAAAATTGCTCAAAAATTATCTCTGTTTAATCCCTTTCAAACCTACTCTCTAAGGGGTTTTTCGGGGTGCTGAACACGAATTCGAAGTCCGTTTTTCGATAAAACGCTTCCTTCATGGTTATTTTCGCGATTTTTCATCAAAATTGCTCAAAAATTATCTGTTTAATCCCTTTCAAACCTACTCTCTAAGGGGTTTTTCGGGGTGCTGAACACGAATTCGAAGTCCGTTTTTCGATAAAACGCTTCCTTCATGGTTATTTTCGCGATTTTTCATCAAAATTGCTCAAAAATTATCTCTGTTTAATCCCTTTCAAACCTACTCTCTAAGGGGTTTTTCGGGGTGCTGAACACGAATTCGAAGTCCGTTTTTCGATAAAACGCTTCCTTCATGGTTATTTTCGCGATTTTTCATCAAAATTGCTCAAAAATTATCTCTGTTTAATCCCTTTCAAACCTACTCTCTAAGGGGTTTTTCGGGGTGCTGAACACGAATTCGAAGTCCGTTTTTCGATAAAACGCTTCCTTCATGGTTATTTTCGCGATTTTTCATCAAAATTGCTCAAAAATTATCTCTGTTTAATCCCTTTCAAACCTACTCTCTAAGGGGTTTTTCGGGGTGCTGAACACGAATTCGAAGTCCGTTTTTCGATAAAACGCTTCCTTCATGGTTATTTTCGCGATTTTTCATCAAAATTGCTCAAAAATTATCTCTGTTTAATCCCTTTCAAACCTACTCTCTAAGGGGTTTTTCGGGGTGCTGAACACGAATTCGAAGTCCGTTTTTCGATAAAACGCTTCCTTCATGGTTATTTTCGCGATTTTTCATCAAAATTGCTCAAAAATTATCTCTGTTTAATCCCTTTCAAACCTACTCTCTAAGGGGTTTTTCGGGGTGCTGAACACGAATTCGAAGTCCGTTTTTCGATAAAACGCTTCCTTCATGGTTATTTTCGCGATTTTTCATCAAAATTGCTCAAAAATTATCTCTGTTTAATCCCTTTCAAACCTACTCTCTAAGGGGTTTTTCGGGGTGCTGAACACGAATTCGAAGTCCGTTTTTCGATAAAACGCTTCCTTCATGGTTATTTTCGCGATTTTTCATCAAAATTGCTCAAAAATTATCTCTGTTTAATCCCTTTCAAACCTACTCTCTAAGGGGTTTTTCGGGGTGCTGAACACGAATTCGAAGTCCGTTTTTCGATAAAACGCTTCCTTCATGGTTATTTTCGCGATTTTTCATCAAAATTGCTCAAAAATTATCTCTGTTTAATCCCTTTCAAACCTACTCTCTAAGGGGTTTTTCGGGGTGCTGAACACGAATTCGAAGTCCGTTTTTCGATAAAACGCTTCCTTCATGGTTATTTTCGCGATTTTTCATCAAAATTGCTCAAAAATTATCTCTGTTTAATCCCTTTCAAACCTACTCTCTAAGGGGTTTTTCGGGGTGCTGAACACGAATTCGAAGTCCGTTTTTCGATAAAACGCTTCCTTCATGGTTATTTTCGCGATTTTTCATCAAAATTGCTCAAAAATTATCTCTGTTTAATCCCTTTCAAACCTACTCTCTAAGGGGTTTTTCGGGGTGCTGAACACGAATTCGAAGTCCGTTTTTCGATAAAACGCTTCCTTCATGGTTATTTTCGCGATTTTTCATCAAAATTGCTCAAAAATTATCTCTGTTTAATCCCTTTCAAACCTACTCTCTAAGGGGTTTTTCGGGGTGCTGAACACGAATTCGAAGTCCGTTTTTCGATAAAACGCTTCCTTCATGGTTATTTTCGCGATTTTTCATCAAAATTGCTCAAAAATTATCTCTGTTTAATCCCTTTCAAACCTACTCTCTAAGGGGTTTTTCGGGGTGCTGAACACGAATTCGAAGTCCGTTTTTCGATAAAACGCTTCCTTCATGGTTATTTTCGCGATTTTTCATCAAAATTGCTCAAAAATTATCTCTGTTTAATCCCTTTCAAACCTACTCTCTAAGGGGTTTTTCGGGGTGCTGAACACGAATTCGAAGTCCGTTTTTCGATAAAACGCTTCCTTCATGGTTATTTTCGCGATTTTTCATCAAAATTGCTCAAAAATTATCTCTGTTTAATCCCTTTCAAACCTACTCTCTAAGGGGTTTTTCGGGGTGCTGAACACGAATTCGAAGTCCGTTTTTCGATAAAACGCTTCCTTCATGGTTATTTTCGCGATTTTTCATCAAAATTGCTCAAAAATTATCTCTGTTTAATCCCTTTCAAACCTACTCTCTAAGGGGTTTTTCGGGGTGAACACGAATTCGAAGTCCGTTTTTCGATAAAACGCTTCCTTCATGGTTATTTTCGCGATTTTTCATCAAAATTGCTCAAAAATTATCTCTGTTTAATCCCTTTCAAACCTACTCTCTAAGGGGTTTTTCGGGGTGCTGAACACGAATTCGAAGTCCGTTTTTCGATAAAACGCTTCCTTCATGGTTATTTTCGCGATTTTTCATCAAAATTGCTCAAAAATTATCTCTGTTTAATCCCTTTCAAACCTACTCTCTAAGGGGTTTTTCGGGGTGCTGAACACGAATTCGAAGTCCGTTTTTCGATAAAACGCTTCCTTCATGGTTATTTTCGCGATTTTTCATCAAAATTGCTCAAAAATTATCTCTGTTTAATCCCTTTCAAACCTACTCTCTAAGGGGTTTTTCGGGGTGCTGAACACGAATTCGAAGTCCGTTTTTCGATAAAACGCTTCCTTCATGGTTATTTTCGCGATTTTTCATCAAAATTGCTCAAAAATTATCTCTGTTTAATCCCTTTCAAACCTACTCTCTAAGGGGTTTTTCGGGGTGCTGAACACGAATTCGAAGTCCGTTTTTCGATAAAACGCTTCCTTCATGGTTATTTTCGCGATTTTTCATCAAAATTGCTCAAAAATTATCTCTGTTTAATCCCTTTCAAACCTACTCTCTAAGGGGTTTTTCGGGGTGCTGAACACGAATTCGAAGTCCGTTTTTCGATAAAACGCTTCCTTCATGGTTATTTTCGCGATTTTTCATCAAAATTGCTCAAAAATTATCTCTGTTTAATCCCTTTCAAACCTACTCTCTAAGGGGTTTTTCGGGGTGCTGAACACGAATTCGAAGTCCGTTTTTCGATAAAACGCTTCCTTCATGGTTATTTTCGCGATTTTTCATCAAAATTGCTCAAAAATTATCTCTGTTTAATCCCTTTCAAACCTACTCTCTAAGGGGTTTTTCGGGGTGCTGAACACGAATTCGAAGTCCGTTTTTCGATAAAACGCTTCCTTCATGGTTATTTTCGCGATTTTTCATCAAAATTGCTCAAAAATTATCTCTGTTTAATCCCTTTCAAACCTACTCTCTAAGGGGTTTTTCGGGGTGCTGAACACGAATTCGAAGTCCGTTTTTCGATAAAACGCTTCCTTCATGGTTATTTTCGCGATTTTTCATCAAAATTGCTCAAAAATTATCTCTGTTTAATCCCTTTCAAACCTACTCTCTAAGGGGTTTTTCGGGGTGCTGAACACGAATTCGAAGTCCGTTTTTCGATAAAACGCTTCCTTCATGGTTATTTTCGCGATTTTTCATCAAAATTGCTCAAAAATTATCTCTGTTTAATCCCTTTCAAACCTACTCTCTAAGGGGTTTTTCGGGGTGCTGAACACGAATTCGAAGTCCGTTTTTCGATAAAACGCTTCCTTCATGGTTATTTTCGCGATTTTTCATCAAAATTGCTCAAAAATTATCTCTGTTTAATCCCTTTCAAACCTACTCTCTAAGGGGTTTTTCGGGGTGCTGAACACGAATTCGAAGTCCGTTTTTCGATAAAACGCTTCCTTCATGGTTATTTTCGCGATTTTTCATCAAAATTGCTCAAAAATTATCTCTGTTTAATCCCTTTCAAACCTACTCTCTAAGGGGTTTTTCGGGGTGCTGAACACGAATTCGAAGTCCGTTTTTCGATAAAACGCTTCCTTCATGGTTATTTTCGCGATTTTTCATCAAAATTGCTCAAAAATTATCTCTGTTTAATCCCTTTCAAACCTACTCTCTAAGGGGTTTTTCGGGGTGCTGAACACGAATTCGAAGTCCGTTTTTCGATAAAACGCTTCCTTCATGGTTATTTTCGCGATTTTTCATCAAAATTGCTCAAAAATTATCTCTGTTTAATCCCTTTCAAACCTACTCTCTAAGGGGTTTTTCGGGGTGCTGAACACGAATTCGAAGTCCGTTTTTCGATAAAACGCTTCCTTCATGGTTATTTTCGCGATTTTTCATCAAAATTGCTCAAAAATATCTCTGTTTAATCCCTTTCAAACCTACTCTCTAAGGGGTTTTTCGGGGTGCTGAACACGAATTCGAAGTCCGTTTTTCGATAAAACGCTTCCTTCATGGTTATTTTCGCGATTTTTCATCAAAATTGCTCAAAAATTATCTCTGTTTAATCCCTTTCAAACCTACTCTCTAAGGGGTTTTTCGGGGTGCTGAACACGAATTCGAAGTCCGTTTTTCGATAAAACGCTTCCTTCATGGTTATTTTCGCGATTTTTCATCAAAATTGCTCAAAAATATCTCTGTTTAATCCCTTTCAAACCTACTCTCTAAGGGGTTTTTCGGGGTGCTGAACACGAATTCGAAGTCCGTTTTTCGATAAAACGCTTCCTTCATGGTTATTTTCGCGATTTTTCATCAAAATTGCTCAAAAATTATCTCTGTTTAATCCCTTTCAAACCTACTCTCTAAGGGGTTTTTCGGGGTGCTGAACACGAATTCGAAGTCCGTTTTTCGATAAAACGCTTCCTTCATGGTTATTTTCGCGATTTTTCATCAAAATTGCTCAAAAATTATCTCTGTTTAATCCCTTTCAAACCTACTCTCTAAGGGGTTTTTCGGGGTGCTGAACACGAATTCGAAGTCCGTTTTTCGATAAAACGCTTCCTTCATGGTTATTTTCGCGATTTTTCATCAAAATTGCTCAAAAATTATCTCTGTTTAATCCCTTTCAAACCTACTCTCTAAGGGGTTTTTCGGGGTGCTGAACACGAATTCGAAGTCCGTTTTTCGATAAAACGCTTCCTTCATGGTTATTTTCGCGATTTTTCATCAAAATTGCTCAAAAATTATCTCTGTTTAATCCCTTTCAAACCTACTCTAAGGGGTTTTTCGGGGTGCTGAACACGAATTCGAAGTCCGTTTTTCGATAAAACGCTTCCTTCATGGTTATTTTCGCGATTTTTCATCAAAATTGCTCAAAAATTATCTCTGTTTAATCCCTTTCAAACCTACTCTCTAAGGGGTTTTTCGGGGTGCTGAACACGAATTCGAAGTCCGTTTTTCGATAAAACGCTTCCTTCATGGTTATTTTCGCGATTTTTCATCAAAATTGCTCAAAAATTATCTCTGTTTAATCCCTTTCAAACCTACTCTCTAAGGGGTTTTTCGGGGTGCTGAACACGAATTCGAAGTCCGTTTTTCGATAAAACGCTTCCTTCATGGTTATTTTCGCGATTTTTCATCAAAATTGCTCAAAAATTATCTCTGTTTAATCCCTTTCAAACCTACTCTCTAAGGGGTTTTTCGGGGTGCTGAACACGAATTCGAAGTCCGTTTTTCGATAAAACGCTTCCTTCATGGTTATTTTCGCGATTTTTCATCAAAATTGCTCAAAAATTATCTCTGTTTAATCCCTTTCAAACCTACTCTCTAAGGGGTTTTTCGGGGTGCTGAACACGAATTCGAAGTCCGTTTTTCGATAAAACGCTTCCTTCATGGTTATTTTCGCGATTTTTCATCAAAATTGCTCAAAAATTATCTCTGTTTAATCCCTTTCAAACCTACTCTCTAAGGGGTTTTTCGGGGTGCTGAACACGAATTCGAAGTCCGTTTTTCGATAAAACGCTTCCTTCATGGTTATTTTCGCGATTTTTCATCAAAATTGCTCAAAAATTATCTCTGTTTAATCCCTTTCAAACCTACTCTCTAAGGGGTTTTTCGGGGTGCTGAACACGAATTCGAAGTCCGTTTTTCGATAAAACGCTTCCTTCATGGTTATTTTCGCGATTTTTCATCAAAATTGCTCAAAAATTATCTCTGTTTAATCCCTTCAAACCTACTCTCTAAGGGGTTTTTCGGGGTGCTGAACACGAATTCGAAGTCCGTTTTTCGATAAAACGCTTCCTTCATGGTTATTTTCGCGATTTTTCATCAAAATTGCTCAAAAATTATCTCTGTTTAATCCCTTTCAAACCTACTCTCTAAGGGGTTTTTCGGGGTGCTGAACACGAACGCTTCCTTCATGGTTATTTTCGCGATTTTTCATCAAAATTGCTCAAAAATTATCTCTGTTTAATCCCTTTCAAACCTACTCTCTAAGGGGTTTTTCGGGGTGCTGAACACGAATTCGAAGTCCGTTTTTCGATAAAACGCTTCCTTCATGGTTATTTTCGCGATTTTTCATCAAAATTGCTCAAAAATTATCTCTGTTTAATCCCTTTCAAACCTACTCTCTAAGGGGTTTTTCGGGGTGCTGAACACGAATTCGAAGTCCGTTTTTCGATAAAACGCTTCCTTCATGGTTATTTTCGCGATTTTTCATCAAAATTGCTCAAAAATTATCTCTGTTTAATCCCTTTCAAACCTACTCTCTAAGGGGTTTTTCGGGGTGCTGAACACGAATTCGAAGTCCGTTTTTCGATAAAACGCTTCCTTCATGGTTATTTTCGCGATTTTTCATCAAAATTGCTCAAAAATTATCTCTGTTTAATCCCTTTCAAACCTACTCTAAGGGGTTTTTCGGGGTGCTGAACACGAATTCGAAGTCCGTTTTTCGATAAAACGCTTCCTTCATGGTTATTTTCGCGATTTTTCATCAAAATTGCTCAAAAATTATCTCTGTTTAATCCCTTTCAAACCTACTCTCTAAGGGGTTTTTCGGGGTGCTGAACACGAATTCGAAGTCCGTTTTTCGATAAAACGCTTCCTTCATGGTTATTTTCGCGATTTTTCATCAAAATTGCTCAAAAATTATCTCTGTTTAATCCCTTTCAAACCTACTCTCTAAGGGGTTTTTCGGGGTGCTGAACACGAATTCGAAGTCCGTTTTTCGATAAAACGCTTCCTTCATGGTTATTTTCGCGATTTTTCATCAAAATTGCTCAAAAATTATCTCTGTTTAATCCCTTTCAAACCTACTCTCTAAGGGGTTTTTCGGGGTGCTGAACACGAATTCGAAGTCCGTTTTTCGATAAAACGCTTCCTTCATGGTTATTTTCGCGATTTTTCATCAAAATTGCTCAAAAATTATCTCTGTTTAATCCCTTTCAAACCTACTCTCTAAGGGGTTTTTCGGGGTGCTGAACACGAATTGAAGTCCGTTTTTCGATAAAACGCTTCCTTCATGGTTATTTTCGCGATTTTTCATCAAAATTGCTCAAAAATTATCTCTGTTTAATCCCTTTCAAACCTACTCTCTAAGGGGTTTTTCGGGGTGCTGAACACGAATTCGAAGTCCGTTTTTCGATAAAACGCTTCCTTCATGGTTATTTTCGCGATTTTTCATCAAAATTGCTCAAAAATTATCTCTGTTTAATCCCTTTCAAACCTACTCTCTAAGGGGTTTTTCGGGGTGCTGAACACGAATCTGAAGTCCGTTTTTCGATAAAACGCTTCCTTCATGGTTATTTTCGCGATTTTTCATCAAAATTGCTCAAAAATTATCTCTGTTTAATCCTTTCAAACCTACTCTCTAAGGGGTTTTTCGGGGTGCTGAACACGAATTCGAAGTCCGTTTTTCGATAAAACGCTTCCTTCATGGTTATTTTCGCGATTTTTCATCAAAATTGCTCAAAAATTATCTCTGTTTAATCCCTTTCAAACCTACTCTCTAAGGGGTTTTTCGGGGTGCTGAACACGAATTCGAAGTCCGTTTTTCGATAAAACGCTTCCTTCATGGTTATTTTCGCGATTTTTCATCAAAATTGCTCAAAAATTATCTCTGTTTAATCCCTTTCAAACCTACTCTCTAAGGGGTTTTTCGGGGTGCTGAACACGAATTCGAAGTCCGTTTTTCGATAAAACGCTTCCTTCATGGTTATTTTCGCGATTTTTCATCAAAATTGCTCAAAAATTATCTCTGTTTAATCCCTTTCAAACCTACTCTCTAAGGGGTTTTTCGGGGTGCTGAACACGAATTCGAAGTCCGTTTTTCGATAAAACGCTTCCTTCATGGTTATTTTCGCGATTTTTCATCAAAATTGCTCAAAAATTATCTCTGTTTAATCCCTTTCAAACCTACTCTCTAAGGGGTTTTTCGGGGTGCTGAACACGAATTCGAAGTCCGTTTTTCGATAAAACGCTTCCTTCATGGTTATTTTCGCGATTTTTCATCAAAATTGCTCAAAAATTATCTCTGTTTAATCCCTTTCAAACCTACTCTCTAAGGGGTTTTTCGGGGTGCTGAACACGAATTCGAAGTCCGTTTTTCGATAAAACGCTTCCTTCATGGTTATTTTCGCGATTTTTCATCAAAATTGCTCAAAAATTATCCCTGTTTAATC
>JAVIWC010006558.1:0-11482 GCA_031894815.1 Creontiades dilutus | reverse complement strand
AAATAACCATGAAAGAAGCGTTTTATCGAAAAACGGACTTCGAATTCGTGTTCAGCACCCCGAAAAACCCCTTAGAGAGTAGGTTTGAAAGGGATTAAACAGAGATAATTTTTGAGCAATTTTGATGAAAAATCGCGAAAATAACCATGAAGGAAGCGTTTTATCGAAAAACGGACTTCGAATTCGTGTTCAGCACCCCGAAAAACCCCTTAGAGAGTAGGTTTGAAAGGATTAAACAGAGATACTTCGAATTCGTGTTCAACACCCCGAAAAACCCCTTAGAGAGTAGGTTTGAAAGGGATTAAACAGAGATAATTTTTGAGCAATTTTGATGAAAAATCGCGAAAATAACCATGAAGGAAGCGTTTTATCGAAAAACGGACTTCGAATTCGTGTTCAGCACCCCGAAAAACCCCTTAGAGAGTAGGTTTGAAAGCGATTAAACAGAGTTAATTTTTGAGCAATTTTGATGAAAAAACGCGAAAATAACCATGAAGGAAGCGTTTTATCGAAAAACGGACTTCAGATTCGTGTTCAGCCCCGAAAAACCCCTTAGAGAGTAGGTTTGAAAGCGATTAAACAGAGATAATTTTTGAGCAATTTTGATGAAAAATCGCGAAAATAACCATGAAGGAAGCGTTTTATCGAAAAACGGACTTCAGATTCGTGTTCAGCACCCCGAAAAACCCCTTAGAGTAGGTTTGAAAGCGATTAAACAGAGATAATTTTTGAGCAATTTTGATGAAAAATCGCGAAAATAACCATGAAGGAAGCGTTTTATCGAAAAACGGACTTCAGATTCGTGTTCAGCACCCCGAAAAACCCCTTAGAGAGTAGGTTTGAAAGCGATTAAACAGAGATAATTTTTGAGCAATTTTGATGAAAAATCGCGAAAATAACCATGAAGGAAGCGTTTTATCGAAAAACGGACTTCGAATTCGTGTTCAGCACCCCGAAAAACCCCTTAGAGAGTAGGTTTGAAAGCGATTAAACAGAGATAATTTTTGAGCAATTTTGATGAAAAATCGCGAAAATAACCATGAAGGAAGCGTTTTATCGAAAAACGGACTTCAGATTCGTGTTCAGCACCCCGAAAAACCCCTTAGAGAGTAGGTTTGAAAGCGATTAAACAGAGTTAATTTTTGAGCAATTTTGATGAAAAAACGCGAAAATAACCATGAAGGAAGCGTTTTATCGAAAAACGGACTTCAGATTCGTGTTCAGCACCCCGAAAAACCCCTTAGAGAGTAGGTTTGAAAGCGATTAAACAGAGATAATTTTTGAGCAATTTTGATGAAAAATCGCGAAAATAACCATGAAGGAAGCGTTTTATCGAAAAACGGACTTCAGATTCGTGTTCAGCACCCCGAAAAACCCCTTAGAGAGTAGGTTTGAAAGCGATTAAACAGAGTTAATTTTTGAGCAATTTTGATGAAAAAACGCGAAAATAACCATGAAGGAAGCGTTTTATCGAAAAACGGACTTCAGATTCGTGTTCAGCACCCCGAAAAACCCCTTAGAGAGTAGGTTTGAAAGCGATTAAACAGAGTTAATTTTTGAGCAATTTTGATGAAAAAACGCGAAAATAACCATGAAGGAAGCGTTTTATCGAAAAACGGACTTCAGATTCGTGTTCAGCACCCCGAAAAACCCCTTAGAGAGTAGGTTTGAAAGCGATTAAACAGAGTTAATTTTTGAGCAATTTTGATGAAAAAACGCGAAAATAACCATGAAGGAAGCGTTTTATCGAAAAACGGACTTCAGATTCGTGTTCAGCACCCCGAAAAACCCCTTAGAGAGTAGGTTTGAAAGCGATTAAACAGAGTTAATTTTTGAGCAATTTTGATGAAAAAACGCGAAAATAACCATGAAGGAAGCGTTTTATCGAAAAACGGACTTCAGATTCGTGTTCAGCACCCCGAAAAACCCCTTAGAGAGTAGGTTTGAAAGCGATTAAACAGAGTTAATTTTTGAGCAATTTTGATGAAAAAACGCGAAAATAACCATGAAGAAGCGTTTTATCGAAAAACGGACTTCTTCGTGTTCAGCACCCCGAAAAACCCCTTAGAGAGTAGGTTTGAAAGCGATTAAACAGAGTTAATTTTTGAGCAATTTTGATGAAAAAACGCGAAAATAACCATGAAGGAAGCGTTTTATCGAAAAACGGACTTCAGATTCGTGTTCAGCACCCCGAAAAACCCCTTAGAGAGTAGGTTTGAAAGCGATTAAACAGAGTTAATTTTTGAGCAATTTTGATGAAAAAACGCGAAAATAACCATGAAGAGCGTTTTATCGAAAAGTAACCATGAAGGGAAGCGTTTCATCGAAAAAAGGACTTCGGATTCGTGTTCAGCACCCCGAAAAACCCCTTAGAGAGTAGGTTTGAAAGGGATTAAACAGAGATAATTTTTGAACAATTTTGATGGAAAATCGCGAAAATAACCATGAAGGAAGCGTTTTATCGAAAAACGGACTTCAGATTCGTGTTCAGCACCCCGAAAAACCCCTTAGAGAGTAGGTTTGAAAGCGATTAAACAGAGTTAATTTTTGAGCAATTTTGATGAAAAAACGCGAAAATAACCATGAAGGAAGCGTTTTATCGAAAAATGGACTTCAGATTCGTGTTCAGCACCCCGAAAAACCCCTTAGAGAGTAGGTTTCAAAGCGATTAAACAGAGTTAATATTTGAGCAATTTTGATGAATAATCGCGAAAACAACCATGAAGGAAGCGTTTTATCGAAAAACGGACTTCAGATTCGTGTTCAGCACCCCGAAAAACCCCTTAGAGAGTAGGTTTGAAAGGGATTAAACAGAGATAATTTTTTGAGCAATTTTGATGGAAAAACGCGAAAATAACCATGAAGGAAGCGTTTTATCGAAAAAAAAACTTCAGATTCGTGTTCAGCACCCCGAAAAACCCCTTAAAGAGTAGGTTTGAAAAGGATTAAACAGAGATAATTTTTGAGCAATTTTGATGAAAAATCCCGAAAATAACCATGAACTAAGCGTTTTATCGAAAAATGGACTTCAGATTCGTGTTCATCACCCCGAAAAACCCCTTAGAGAGTAGGTTTGAAAGCGATTAAACAGAGTTAATTTTTGAGCAATTTTGATGAATAAACGCGAAAATAACCATGAAGGAAGCGTTTTATCGAAAAACGGACTTCAGATTCGTGTTCAGCACCCCGAAAAACCCGTAGGTTTGAAAGCGATTAAACAGAGATAATTTTGAGCAATTTTGATGAAAAAACGCGAAAATAACCAGGAGGAAGCGTTTTATCGAAAAAAGGACTTCAGATTCGTGTTCAGCACCCCGAAAAACCCCTTAAAGAGTAGGTTTGAAAGCGATTAAACAGAGTTAATTTTTGAGCAATTTTGATGAAAAATCGCGAAAATAACCATGAAGGAAGCGTTTTATCGAAAAACGGACTTGTTTGGCCCCTGTAGTTGTTGAGAAGGAGAAATAAACCCCAAGGAAAACAGGACTTCAGATTCGTGTTCGAAAAACCTTAGAGAGTAGGTCTGAAAGGGATTAAACAGAGTTAATTTTTGAGCAATTTTGATGAAAAATCGCGGAAATAACCATGAAGGAAGCGTTTTATCGAAAAACGGACTTCAGATTCGTGTTCAGCACCCCGAAAAACCTCTTAGAGAGTAGGTTTGAAAGCGATTAAACAGAGTTAATTTTTGAGCAATTTTGATGGAAAATCGCGAAAATAACCATGAAGGAAGCGTTTTATCGAAAAATGGACTTCAGATTCGTGTTCAGCACCCCGAAAAACCCCTTAAAGAGTAGGTTTGAATGGGATTAAACAGAGTTTATTTTTGAGCAATTTTGATGAAAAAACGCGAAAATAACCATGAAGGAAGCGTTTTATCGAAAAAAGGACTTCGGATTCGTGTTCAGCACCCCGAAAAACCCCTTAGAGAGTAGGTTTGAAAGGGATTAAACAGAGATAATTTTTGAACAATTTTGATGAAAAAAAACGCGAAAATAACCATGAAGGAAGCGTTTTATCGAAAAACGGACTTCAGATTCGTGTTCAGCACCCCGAAAAACCCGTAGGTTTGAAAGCGATTAAACAGAGGTAATTTTTGAGCAATTTTGATGAAAAAACGCGAAAATAACCATGGAGGAAGCGTTTTATCGAAAAATGGACTTCAGATTCGTGTTCAGCACCCCGAAAAACCCCTTAGAGAGTAGGTTTGAAAGCGATTAAACAGAGTTTATTTTTTTGAGCAATTTTGATGAAAAAACGCGAAAATAACCATGAAGGAAGCGTTTTATCGAAAAACGGACTGAAGATTCGTGTTCAGCACCCAGAAAACCCCTTAGAGAGTAGGTTTGAAAGGGATTAACAGAGATAATTTTTGAGCAATTTTGATGAAAAATCGCGAAAATAACCATGAAGGAAGCGTTTTATCGAAAACGGACTTCAGATTCGTGTTTAGCACCCCGAAAAACCCCTTAGCGAGTAGGTTTGAAAGGGATTAAAGAGAGATAATTTTTGAGCAATTTTGATGAAAAATCGCGAAAATAACCATGAAGGAAGCGTTTTATCGAAAAAAGGACTTCAGATTCGTGTTCAGCACCCCGAAAACCATTTAAAGAGTAGGTTTGAATGATTAAACAGAGTTAATTTTTGAGCAATTTTGATGAAAAAACGCGAAAGTAACCATGAAGGAAGCGTTTCATCGAAAAAGGACTTCAGATTCGTGTTCAGCACCCCGAAAAACCCCTTAGAGAGTAGGTTTGAAAGCGATTAAACAGAGATAATTTTTTTGAACAATTTTGATGAAAAATCGCGAAAATAAGGCAGAAGGAAGCGTTTTATTCGAAAACGGACTTCAGATTCGTGTTCAGCACCCCGAAAAACCCCTTAGAGAGTAGGGGAAGTGGAAAGGGATTAAACAGAGATAATTTTTGAGCAATTGTGATGAAAAAACGCGAAAATAACCATGAAGGAAGCGTTTTATCGAAAAACGGACTTCAGATCCGCGTTCAGCACCCTAAAAACCCCCTTAGAGAGTAGGTTTGAAAGCGATTAAACAGAGATAATTTTTGAGCAATTTTGATGAAAAATCGCGAAAATAACCATGAAGGAAGCATTTTATCGAAAACGGACTTCAGATTCGTGTTCAGCACCCCGAAAAACCCTTAGAGAGTAGGTTTGAAAGGGATTAAACAGAGTTTATTTTTGAGCAATTTTGATGAAAAAAACGCGAAAATAACCATGAAGGAAGCGTTTTATCGAAAAACAGACTTCAGATTCGTGTTCAGCACCCCGAAAAACCCCTTAGAGAGTAGGTTTGAAAGCGATTAAACAGAGATAATTTTTGAGCAATTTTGATGAAAAAACGCGAAAGTAACCATGAAGGAAGCGTTTCATCGAAAAACGGACTTCGGATTCGTGTTCAGCACCCCGAAAAACCCCTTAGAGAGTAGGTTTGAAAGGGATTAAACAGAGATAATTTTTGAACAATTTTGATGAAAAATCGCGAAAATAACCATGAAGGAAGCGTGTCATCGAAAAAAGGACTTCAGATTCGTGTTCAGCACCCCGAAAAACCCTTTAGAGAGTAGGTTTGAAAGCGATTAAACAGAGTTAATTTTTGAGCAATTTTGATGGAAAAACGCGAAAATAACCATGAAAGAAGCGTTTTATCGAAAAACGGACTTCAGATTCGTGTTCAGCACCCCGAAAAACCCCTTAAAGAGTAGGTTTGAAAGGGATTAAACAGAGTTTATTTTTGAGCAATTTTCATGAAAAATCGCGAAAATAACCATGAACTAAGCGTTTTATCGAAAAATGGACTTCAGATTCGTGTTCAGCACCCCGAAAAACCCCTTAGAGAGTAGGTTTGAAAGCGATTAAACAGAGATAATTTTTGAGCAATTTTGATGAAATAAACGCGAAAATAACCATGAAGGAAGCGTTTTATCGAAAAACGGACTTCAGATTCGTGTTCAGCACCCCGGAAAACCCCTTAGAGAGTAGGTTTGAAAGCGATTAAACAGAGTTTATTTTTGAGCAATTTTGATGAAAAAACGCGAAAATAACCATGGAGGAAGCGTTTTATCGAAAAAAGGACTTCAGATTCGTGTTCAGCACCCCGAAAAACCCCAAAGAGTAGGTTTGAAAGCGATTAACAGAGTTTATTTTTGAGCAATTTTGATGAAAAAACGCGAAAATAACCATGAAGGAAGCGTTTTATCGAAAAAAGGACTTCAGATTCGTGTTCAGCACCCCGAAAAACCCCTTAGAGAGTAGGTTTGAAAGGGATTAAACAGAGATAATTTTTGAGCAATTTTGATGAAAAAACACGGAAATAACCATGAAGGAAGCGTTTTATCGAAAAAAAGGACTTCAGATTCGTGTTCAGCACCCCGAAAAACCCCTTAGAGAGTAGGTTTGAAAGGGATTAAAGAGAGATAATTTTTGAGCAATTTTGATGGAAAAACGCGAAAATAACCATGAAGGAAGCGTTTTATCGAAAAAAGGACTTCAGATTCGTGTTCAGCACCCCGAAAAACCCCTTAAAGAGTAGGTTTGAAAGGGATTAAACAGAGTTAATTTTTGAGCAATTTTGATGAAAAATCGCGAAAGTAACCATGAAGGAAGCGTTTTATCGAAAAACGGACTTCGGATTCGTGTTCAGCACCCCGAAAAACCCCTTAGAGAGTAGGTTTGAAAGCGATTAAACAGAGATAATTTTTGAACAATTTTGATGAAAAAACGCGAAAATAACCATGAAGGAAGTGTTTTATCGAAAAAAGGACTTCAGATTCGTGTTCAGCACCCCGAAAAACCCGTAGGTTTGAAAGCGATTAAACAGAGATAATTTTTGAGCAATTTTGATGAAAAACGCGAAAATAACCATGAAGGAAGCGTTTTATCGAAAAATGGACTTCAGATTCGTGTTCAGCACCCCGAAAAACCCCTTAAAGAGTAGGTTTGAAAGGGATTAAACAGAGTTAATTTTTGAGCAATTTTGATGAAAATCGCGAAAATAACCATGAAGGAAGCGTTTTATCGAAAAAAGGACTTCAGATTGTGTTCAGCACCCCGAAAAACCCTTAGAGAGTAGGTTTGAATGGGATTAAACAGAGTTTATTTTTGAGCAAGTTTGATGAAAAATCGCGAAAATAACCATGAAGGAAGCGTTTGATCGAAAAACGGACTTCAGATTCGTGTTCAGCACCCCGAAAAACCCCTTAGCGAGTAGGTTTGAAAGGGATTAAAGAGAGTTAATTTTTGAGCAATTTTGATGGAAAAACGCGAAAATAACCATGAAGGAAGCGTTTTATCGAAAAAACGGACTTCAGATTCGTGTTCAGCACCCCGAAAAAACCCCTTAGAGAGTAGGTTTGAATGGGATTAAACAGAGTTTATTTTTGAGCAATTTTGATGAAAAATCGCGAAAGTAACCATGAAGGAAGCGTTTCATCGAAAAAAGGACTTGAGATTCGTGTTCAGCACCCCGAAACCGCTTAGAGAGTAGGTTTGAAAGGGATTAAACAGAGATAATTTTTGAACAATTTTGATGAAAAATCGCGAAAATAACCATGAAGGAAGCGTTTTATCGAAAAAAAGGACTTCAGATTCGTGTTCAGCACCCCGAAAAACCCCTTAGAGAGTAGGTTTGAAAGCGATTAAACTTAACCATGAAGGAGAGTAGGGGAAAAACCCCTTAGTGGAAAGGGATTAAACAGAGATAATTTTTTGAGCAATTTTGATGAAAAATCGCGAAATTAACCATGAAGGAAGCGTTTTATCGAAAAAGGGACTTCAGATTCGTGTTCAGCACCCCAAAAACCCTTTAGAGAGTAGGTTTGAAAGGGATTAAACAGAGATAATTTTTGAGCAATTTTGATGAAAAATCGCGAAAATAACCATGAAGGAAGCATTTTATCGAAAAACGGACTTCAGATTCGTGTTCAGCACCCCAAAAACCCCTTAGAGAGTAGGTTTGAAAGCGATTAAACAGAGTTAATTTTTTGAGCAATTTTGATGAAAAATCGCGAAAATAACCATGAAGGAAGCGTTTTATCGAAAAAAGGACTTCAGATTCGTGTTCAGCACCCCGAAAAACCCCTTAGAGAGTAGGTTTGAAAGGGATTAAACAGAGATAATTTTTTGAGCAATTGATGAAAAAACGCGAAAATAACCATGAAGGAAGCGTTTTATCGAAAAGGACTTCAGATTCGTGTTCAGCACCCCGAAAAACCCTTTAGAGAGTAGGTTTGAAAGCGATTAAACAGAGTTAATTTTTGAGCAATTTTGATGAAAAAACGCAAAAATAACCATGAAGGAAACGTTTTATCGAAAAAAGGACTTCAGATTCGTGTTCAGCACCCCGAAAAACCCCTTAGAGAGTAGGTTTGAAAGGGATTAAACAGATAATTTTTGAGCAATTTTGATGAAAAAACGCGAAAATAACCATGAAGGAAGCGTTTTATCGAAAAACGGACTTCAGATTCGTGTTCGGCACCCCGAAAAACCCCTTAGCAAGTAGGTTTGAAAGCGATTAAACAGAGTTAATTTTGAGCAATTTTGATGAAAAAACGCGAAAATAACCATGAAGAAAGCGTTTTATCGAAAAACGGACTTCAGATTCGTATTCAGCACCCCGAAAAACCCCTTAGAGAGTAGGTTTGAAAGCGATTAAAACAGAGTTTATTTTTGAGCAATTTTGATGAAAAATCGCGAAAATAACCATGAAGGAAGCGTTTTATCGAAAAAAGGACTTCAGATTCGTGTTCAGCACCCGGAAAACCCCTTAGAGAGTAGGTTTAAAAGGGATTAAACAAAGATAATTTTTGAGCAATTTTGATGAAAAATCGCGAAAATAACCATGAAGGAAGCGTTTTATCGAAAAATGGACTTCAGATTCGTGTTCAGCTCCCCTGAAAAACCCTTAGAGAGTAGGTTTGAAAGGGATTAAACAGAGATAATTTTTGAGCAATTTTGATGAAAAATCGCGAAAATAACCATGAAGGAAGCGCGTTTATCGAAAAAGGACTTCAGATTCAGCACCCCGAAAAACCCCTTAGAGAGTAGGTTTGAAAGCGATTAAACAGAGTTTATTTTTGAGCAATTTTGATGAAAAAACGCGAAAATAACCATGAAGGAAGCGTTTTATCGAAAAACGGACTTCAGATTCGTGTTCAGCACCCCGAAAAACCCTTTACAGAGTAGGTTTAAAAGGGATTAAACAGAGATTATTTTTGAGCAATTTTGATGAAAAATCGGGAAAATAACCATGAAGGAAGGGTTTTATCGAAAAACGGACTTCAGATTCGTGTTCAGCACCCCGAAAAACCCCTTAGAGAGTAGGTTTGAAAGGGATTAAACAGAGATAATTTTGAGCAATTTTGATGAAAAAACGCGTTAATAACCATGAAGGAAGCGTTTTATCGAAAAAAAGGACTTCAGATTCGTGTTAAGCACCCCGAAAAACCTCTTAGAGTAGGTTTGAAAGGGATTAAACATTGTTTATTTTTGAGAAAGTTTTGATGAAAAAACGCGAAAATAACCATGAAGGAAGCGTTTTATCGAAAAACGGAATTCAGATTCGTGTTCAGCACCCCGATAAACCCTTTAGAGAGTTTTTGAAAGCGATTAAACAGAGTTAATTTTTGAGCAATTTTCATATGTGCCAGACTGAAAGACCGTAAATCGAGATACCTACAGATTCGTGTTCAAGAGATAGTACAAACCCCTGTAAAGGAATAAAATTCAAAGCGATTAAACAGACTAATTTTTGGAGCAATTTTTTTGAAAAACGCGAAAATCTTACCATGTATTTCATAATTTTTAAATCAAGGTTCAGTGCATAAATTATATACATTGTATAACCTCTTAGAGTTTAGGTTTTGAAGTGAAGATCAAACAGAGGAATAATTTTTAAATTTGGCTTTATATATTTGATGAAATAACGCTTTTAAAATAACCATGAAACTTTGTGACATGTTATAAAGGACTTTCTAATTTATTTTCAGCACCCGAAACAACCCCTGACAGTAAATAACATAAACAGAGTTTATTTTTGAGCAATTTTGATGACAAGTAACGCGTTAAACTGTTCTTCATTATTAAATAATGAAATAAATAATGAAATTCACTTATTCAGCAATTCCAACCAAAAACCCCTTAGAGAGTTTAAGGTTTGAAGTATGAACCATAATAATTTTTGAGCAATTTTGATGATTGAAAGCGATTAAACAGAGTTAATTTTGAGCAATTTTGATGAAAAAACGCGAAAATAACCATGAAGGAAACGTTTTATCGAAAAAAGGACTTCAGATTCGTGTTCAGCACCCCGAAAAACCCCTTAGAGAGTAGGTTTGAAAGCGATTAAACAGAGTTAATTTTTGAGCAATTTTGATGAAAAAACGCGAAAATAACCATGAAGGAAGCGTTTTATCGAAAAAAGGACTTCAGATTCGTGTTCAGCACCCCGAAAAACCCCTTAGAGAGTAGGTTTGAAAGCGATTAAACAGAGTTAATTTTTGAGCAATTTTGATGAAAAAACGCGAAAATAACCATGAAGGAAGCGTTTTATCGAAAAACGGACTTCAGATTCGTGTTCAGCACCCCGAAAAACCCCTTAGAGAGTAGGTTTGAAAGCGATTAAACAGAGTTAATTTTTGAGCAATTTTGATGAAAAAACGCGAAAATAACCATGAAGGAAGCGTTTTATCGAAAAAAGGACTTCAGATTCGTGTTCAGCACCCCGAAAAACCCCTTAGAGAGTAGGTTTGAAAGCGATTAAACAGAGTTAATTTTTGAGCAATTTTGATGGAAAAACGCGAAAATAACCATGAAGGAAGCGTTTTATCGAAAAAAGGACTTCAGATTCGTGTTCAGCACCCCGAAAAACCCCTTAGAGAGTAGGTTTGAAAGCGATTAAACAGAGTTAATTTTTGAGCAATTTTGATGAAAAAACGCGAAAATAACCATGAAGGAAGCGTTTTATCGAAAAACGGACCACCCCGAAAAACCCCTTAGAGAGTAGGTTTGAAAGCGATTAAACAGAGTTAATTTTTGAGCAATTTTGATGAAAAAACGCGAAAATAACCATGAAGGAAGCGTTTTATCGAAAAACGGACTTCAGATTCGTGTTCAGCACCCCGAAAAACCCCTTAGAGAGTAGGTTTGAAAGCGATTAAACAGAGTTAATTTTTGAGCAATTTTGATGAAAAAACGCGAAAATAACCATGAAGGAAGCGTTTTATCGAAAAACGGACTTCAGATTCGTGTTCAGCACCCCGAAAAACCCTTAGAGAGTAGGTTTGAAAGCGATTAAACAGAGTTAATTTTTGAGCAATTTTGATGAAAAAACGCGAAAATAACCATGAAGGAAGCGTTTTATCGAAAAACGGACTTCAGATTCGTGTTCAGCACCCCGAAAACCCCCTTAGAGAGTAGGTTTGATGCTGCGAAAACTTTGAGAAAAAAAAATGTACCAGGTGCAGGC
>JAVIWC010006557.1:0-11691 GCA_031894815.1 Creontiades dilutus | reverse complement strand
CCACTTGAATGTAGAAAAAAATTAAATTTTTTTGTTTAATTTGTTCATTAACATTCCCTTTTGAAAAATATATATACAAATACGCATAAACTGTCACAAAAAAAGCTCAAATAAATCAAGATACCAAAAATTCCATGTTTACCCGTTTGGCCAACACAATTCCCAATATGAGATACCAAGCGTTCCCAAAATGAGACTGTCTCATATTCAGGTCACCTTCAGTAAAACGATCAAAAGAGGAAATTAGAAACCAATAAGTGTTTATTTCAATGTACACGATAATAAAAAAAAAATTCTTCAGTCCTGTACATCACACAGTCAGTGCCAATGAGGCTGAGAATCATTGCAGGAAATCCTACGAAATTATAAACGAAGCACTTAATCTTATCATTAAAAAAAAATTCCTTCTCGAAAAAGATTCCCCTAAAAAAAAAAAAAAAAAAAAAAAAAAAAAAAAGCAATTCGAACTCGAAGGAAATTCAACAAAATTCACTAGGATTGTATCACCAGAATTAGGAATTGAACAGAAGAACCAATCAATCTGAAATCAAACTTCTCGATAAGAAGTTCGTGACTCAACAAAAGCTTTACACCTATTTCTAAAATACGCAGTCAAGAACACCTCATAGTTCTAGTTCTTAAAAAACATCTAGTTCTTAAAATACGCAGTCAAGAACATCACATCAACCTATTTCTAAATATCAAAACAAAAATTGCACAAGAACACGGAATCTTTTATTTCTCCGCAATCTTCGTGAGACCAGCGATGACACTGACGACATTTCGCCCATTTCTCCCCTTGGTTATCCTGAGAAAATATATTTCCATATTCCTCATATTCCAAATATTCCTAATATGAGATATCTCATATTAGGTACCTGTATGTACCTCAATATAGGCTGTTTACTCTTGAACAATGAGATTGATGGCAAAACCGTGAAAAGTAGAAATTATGGAAAACTTGAATGATGAACGTAAACTACATTTCATAACGAAAATTTTCCAATTGTTGAATAGTAAAAAAGCTCTTACCTGATGGCTTGTTGGCCGTCGAGAAAAAGAAAGAAAAAACTTTTGTTCAGCATGTGTCGGAAATATTGTGGTACAGAGACGCCACAGGTGAGTGTGGTCTAATGCTGCCCTCTCCCTTCACTCAGGGACATCTCTGGCTGTAAGTTCACGACACTTCCAATCGAGAGTAGCACAATACAGAGGCAACAGTGGGGGGTCTCATATTAGGAATGTATCTCATAATAGGATACTTTCCCCTACCTACTCAGAAATGATAAGTCATCTCTCCCAACCAGTAATCACAGTTATTTAGCAATAGCTACCTTAGCAAGTGTTATTGATGTAGCAAATGTGCTACTTTTTAAAGTAGCAACTGAGTTTCGAGGTTCATAGCGGCAATTTTCCGATTGGTAACTCCAAATATGCCGGAAAATTAGTAAATGACCTTAGTGATTGACATAACCTAAAACACCAGTAAGTCCCAGTAAATAGCTAGTACATATGTAGTTTTAGCACTTCATCTGCTTGTCACAGCATATAATGGGCGTTGATGAGCTAACTTATTCTTGGTGATAGAAAACTTAATGAGTAATGAAAGCATATCATTGGATTTAACGGAATTTAGTACTAAAACAAGAGAAATTGAGGAAGAAGGGACTTGAAATCGTATGTGTACACAATATAAACACAAAACGCTACGAAAGGAATGACCTAAGAAGCTGTTTGTAGTTAGCAGTATGTTGACATTAGCACGATATAATAATTTTTATTTCAATTGAATATTAATACATTCTTATGATCAGGATTATGTATTTGGGTAAGTTAATTATTGATAAAAATGAATAAGGATAAAAATGGATAAAAAGGAGATCTCAATAAAAGCGTAGCCATTAAGCGAAACTGAACTGGACTATATTTTACAGGCTGACGTCACAATACATAAAGTGGCCAGTGTTGCCAACAATAATATATGACAGTATTGTGATCAAACCAGTTTGTACAGGAGTTGATAATGTTTGAACGATTGGTACATGGTATATAAAACGAAAAAATCTCAATCATTGGTATCTTTTGGAGACCAAATAACAGATAAGCGATGGTAGGAAGTTCAGGGAGAATCTGGAAGATTTATTGATTAACAAAACGTGAACAACAAATCGTTAAAGGAAGTGCCAAATTATTGGCCTTGTCGAGTTTTAAATCATTCCTAATTTAAAATTTTCCCCTAAATCGATTGGTGTGGTTGTTTTTGGGAAAAACTGTATGGTAACTGGTTCCTCCAGTACTATCAACATAACACAATTCACAGCTTTAGAAATCATGAACATTTTACCACTCAACTGGAAATTAGGCAAAATTCAGATTGTGTCATGATCGTACTTGAGCAGCGAAATGTCATTGAAGCAAAAAGTCAGTTAATTTTAAGCGAACGAAATTCTTAAACGATATAAGCTCAAATGGAGATCCTTGCAAGGTTTATGCGATAATAAGAGCTCACTCTTGAACATGCATTAAACATGCAACCCATTGGTTGACATATCAAACCAAAACAAAACAACATTGGTAATAACGGACCCATAATACTTCATGTTACTATCATAGACTCCGATCATAAGTCAGAAAGAGGAAACAACATTTTTCTAACGATTACAAACAAAGATAAACATTCAATCAGTTAGAGTAGAACTGACTGGGGTGTTTTATATAAACTTCAATGACATACATATCACAGAAATCTGTTGAGTTGTTCAAGTTTGAGGAATTCCCAATTACTGCAGCTTGAAGGCACGAGTAGATACTTCCAACTTCGCTTTCGGTCACGAGGAAGACACTCTTTGCAGTTTGAGGCGGCAGCTCCTTCATTGCAAAGCTAAAATTTTGAAGAATTATTAGGAGGAAACGTGGGCGACGGGAGGAACAGGGGATTTCTAGGAAATTTCAAATGGAAAACTCACCAGCTTTGAACTTTCACGAATTACTTAAATAGTTTTACCATTGGAGAACTCCTTAGAAAAATGAAGAACCAGGTGATGATGGGGGACAGTTACGTATGAAATAAAAACACGAATGGTGGTCAATTATTCTAGTCTAATGAAAAAGACGCTGCAAATCCTTTCACTGGGGTTTATTATTCAATTGGCTTGCGGTCATGATTTGATATTTCTACTAACCATTGGAGTGTGGTGTTTCACTGGAGGTAGAGCGATTATTGAATTTCAGGAGGCACACAAATATGATCAACTGAACAATCCAAATAGGTATTTTGGTTGAGAACAGACTTACGTGCCCTATGCATATCTGCTGAAATTCAATAATCGCTCTACCTGTGCAACATGCACTGAAAATTTCATGGTTTACGTTTCAATGGGTGTAGAATCCGGATCTGCAATAAAACATTTTCCGTCCGTCCGCCGTATGCATGCTCCGTCCCACGAAATTTACAATTTTCAAATAGAATATTTTTCCATTGTAATCGCTCTTTAAAAAAAACGCTGCAAATTCCTTCACTGGAGTTTATTATTCAATGATTCATGATTTGAATTTCTACTAAGCTTTAGAGTGTGTGTGTTTCACAGGTGATGGAGCGATTATTGAATTTCAGGGGGCACACAAATATGATCAACTGATCAATCCAAATAGGTATTTTGGTTGAAAACCGATTCAAGTGCTCAACGCACATCTCCTGAAATTCAATAATCGCTCTATCACCTGTAAAACACACACACTCCAAAGCTTAGTAGAAATTCAAATCATGAATCATTGAATAATAAACCCCAGTGAAAGAATTTGCAGCGTTTTGTTTTGATCACAGTAACCTACTGATGAATGTGGATGAAAATGTTGGCAGCATAAGATCATGCCATACATCGGCAATGGTTTGAGCTACAGACCTGGGGAGGGGCTCATTCGAATCCTCATGGAAAGTTCTTCAAAAAAAGTCCACATTTAAGCCGCCTTGGTTTTTTTTTGGAGGTTTTTAGGGATTTTACAAAACTTTGACAACCCTTAAAGGGCACTTTAAATTAAGTGAGAGAGCTGGCTAAAGAATTGATTTTTCCTGAAAATTTCAGATTTTTCGCTCCCGCCGTTTGGGAGAAAACTAGGACGGAAAAAAGTCCAATTTCCATGATAGCACCTGAATGGGCTGATATGGGATTCACTTCCGCAGTGCACTTCCTTTTATTTATGAACAGACCACTGGATTGCCAACCAGCAATGGTACGCTGAAGGATGCCAGTCTTGGGAAAAGTATGTTTAAAAAACTGCCATGGTCTGGTCAAACAGCATCGGGTGCATGGTCAAATGAATCTCCTGCCCTCTGTCTCTGTGACCAATAGGAACTGTACTCTTGCCACTCAACCCCCCCCCCCTCCCCCCGCAAAGTGTATTTTGGTGCAAAAATGTTCAAGAACACACAAAGGAGTGTTCAAAATCCAAATTCGTCATTCTTTCTAAATTCAGGTTGATTTAGTGGGAGTAGGTAGCGGTAATTTTTCTATATTAGGCCTGAAAGTGTACAATAATTTATATTAACAGGCCTCACAGGACATTTGGAATCATTTTGTTACACATTAGTGCAGAGGTCAGAAGGTTACAGTTCAGCTGAGTTGATGATTTTCCCCCATAATTCTGGGTTGAATTATGACTTGTCGAAGAAGATTGGGGAGGTGACCTACCTGAATCAAATAGGTACAATGCAAAATAACATACATTACTACCCTGTATATACTGTTTCTGATGGAGACTTGGTTCAATTGTATTTGGAAACATCCCCGCATGCTTTGTCCTTCTTGCAAAGGCCTCCTTCATTAACCACACTGTCTGAAGGAGAGGTCTTCAGTATTCAATAAAACCAAGATTGGTGCAACTGGTTCTTAAACACCTATAATGGTAGTGTTAGTCAAATGAATGTAAAACGTACATCCCCATTTAGTCTATTCAGCGCCCACACTTCTAAAAAAAAAAAAAAAACAGTTCATCCTCTAACACCACTGTGTAACACGTTTCGAAGGGATAAAAACCCAACTTATGTGCTCCTGGTACCCCCATCTCTCCCAACAAACGCCACCCCCTTCGTTGTGCCACTTTACACGTTGTAACTCGAGCCCCGCACTTGTTACTTCTCATCTCGCAACCCTGAGAGCCCTTCGCCAACCCCTTTGCGCCGAGTGTGTGCTCCGCTCAACGGAATCAGACCGCCATTATCTGCCTATTAAACGCTCACAATGGAGAGCGTGGGGTTTACAGCCCTTTTTACGGGCCCGACACCATTTTCATCCCCCTTGCGTTGATCAGAGTCATATTTCCATTGCCCCAAGGGCCTCTCAGACTAAGGGGTTGTTCACTGTTGATTTGGCTTTTAGTACAAGTCGGAAGTTGTTAATCCAGCCTCAACTCTTACTCACAGTGTACCCTCAGTAAAAGGCCGTTTGTTCACCATGAGGTTGACATTATAGGCATCAACTCCATTTTTTGTCAAGACTTCGATGTTGTTAGGAAGAACATGTGTGGTTTGATTAAAGTTTGTTGAGAAGATCGGGAAATTTAGTTGTTGTTTTTTTAGACTGCTAAGTTTTGCGTTGAGTTTGAACAATATAAAACTCCCTATTTAAATAGCGATTCCAAGACTTCATTCATTGTTTCTCCTTGTTCAAACTGAACGCTAAACCACAGAAAAAAATAATAGTCTGACCTTATGGGTTTTAGCAAAATTTGCACTTCTCCTCTCCATCCTCAATCTGCAGGACTTTTAGAGCTTTTAAAATTGACCATTTTTCTAATAAAAATGAACAAAACTAGGATGAAAATATTCCTCTGCTTTAATTGGAATATCGTTCAGCACCAAAGGCGAACCACAGGAGTGTCCACACCACAGCTGGTATATGGCCGAGAGCTCCACCTTCCTGGTTCATTTTTACGTACACCACTCAGTCAAATTACATTGTTTATCAATAATGCTGTTCGACTGAGTGTATTTTTAGGAGGTTGGAGATTTGAAGCTCGGAAAGAAGTGATAATGTTGAAACCCAAATTAATGTGGGAGATTTTTCTAGGTGTTTCAATTGGTGAAAGGTAATTATTACCGACTGCAACCATTCCCAATTACAATAACAATAACTTGCAAAGGGATGTGTATAATAACACTGATGATGACGGATTATAAATCACTTTTTAAATTACGTTTTATTATATTAAGGACAGTGGTGCACAATGAATATCAAGCTCAGGGAGGTTTCATGAAATTCACATCATCAGGAATTATTCCGCCAAATATCGGAATACCTACCTAGCGGAGGTTCTAACACATGAACTACTCCATCAAGGTGGATCCTTGATTCGCGATCCATGATTGAATTAATTGATCAGATCAGATGGATCTGCAACATCTTTCCTTTCACAAGTGCGATGGCTACACTGAATATAATTCAAGAGGCTGTACAATTGACATGGCTTCTCCAACTCAGTTTGCATTTCAAGTTTGTTGTTAACCTGAACTGATTAGTAATTAGTGATTATTAAATAGTAAATTCTAATTTAATAAATAAATATCACAACAAATAGTTCACTAATATTCGCGGAAACACAAGTGCGTTATTAATTCTTAAGTGTATCGTGCTATACAGTGACAATGTTAAATGAAATACATGCTATAAATGATTATATTTACTGTTACAATGCGTGAGTAATAATTGATAAATAATAAAAACATGTCTATAAGGAATTATCGTATTCCAAGAATTCTCATTTCCTTTCTCCGTACCAATCAGGTTTCCTAATGAGTTCTCTTTTCCTGAAATTGTACCGATCACCTTCGTCTCGTTTTTTACAGTTCATTTCACCTGAAATTCTGCTTTTTTCAGGGATTTTGATGATATCTCTTCTATTTCGGCGGTATATTCCGCTATCACCCCTTACCCAATACGATCTAGGAGTCTCTGCTTTTGTTTGAATTTTCCCTTTAGCCCATTTATTTTTATTTCTGAATAACACTATGTCCTTATCACCTATGTTTTCTAAATCCCTTGCTCTCTTATCATAATTTTGTTTCTGATTTTCTTGGGAAATTTTGATGCGTTCTTTGACAGCTTTCAGATCGGGAATTTCGGGAAATAGGTCTTCATTTCTAATGCTAATTTTGTCTCTAAGCTTTCGATTGAAGAGTAACTGACTCGGAGAGTAACCTAAAGATGGTATTTCCGTATTCCTATATTGAAATAGTAGGGTGTTGGGGTTTTGACCTGACAAATTACATTTTTTAAAGAATGATTTGCATAATTTAACGGCACTTTCTGCCAACGCATGTCCTTTTGGGTAATGCGGGCTGCTCGTAACTAGTTTTATATCATTTTCGGCTAGGTAATCAACAAATTCACGGCTTCCGAATGGATTGTTGTCAGAAATAACTTCGATCGGATATCCATGAGTAGCAAACATAGAAGAGCATGCCTTTTTTACTTCTGATATGGCTTTATTTTTCAATTTATGCATCTCTATCCATTTCGAGAAATAATCTATGGTAATTAAGTAGTATTTATTTTGGAATTCCATAATATCCATAGCTAATTTAGACCATGGTAAATTAGGGATTTCCGATGGTATCATTGATTCATTGGGGTTTTTCGGTCTATTTTGTAAGCAAACCAAACAACTTTTGATATAATTTTCGATGGTCTTAGTCATGTTCGGCCAATAAAACATTTTTCTAGCTTTGTTTAGTGTTTTAGATATTCCCATATGACCTTCATGTAAAGAACTTAAGATAGATTTTTGCAATTTAGTAGGGACAATTATTCTATCTCCGAACAATAACAATCCTTCTTCAAAAATAAGCTCATCCCTTATTTGATAATATTTGTTTATATATTCATTTGGTTTATGAGGCCATTTTGTATTCAAAAATCGTATTATTTGACTTAATACTGGGTCATCTCTGGTTTCTTTCTCGAAAATTGTTCTCCTATTTTCTGACATAACTGTACTAATAATTGAATGAATGATGAACTTGAGTTCATCATCATCATCTGGCTCAGGACCGACAGTTGCCCTAGATAAAGCATCTGCTAAAAGCATTTTGCTTCCAGGAAGGTAAGTCAACTTATAACTATATTTTGTCAATTTCAATAGCATACGCTGTAAACGACTAGGTACTTTTTCCATACTTCGTTTCACTATATTTATTAATGGCTTATGGTCAGTTTCTATGATTATTTCCCGACCATAAGTGTAGTAATGAAAGTGCTCTACAGCATGGCAGATTCCCAACATCTCCTTCTCAATCATGGCATATTTTTGCTCGGTTTTGGTGAGCGATCGAGAGGCAAATGCAATGGGCCTACCATCCTGTACAAGTGCACAACCTATACCATCTTTACTGGCGTCGCTCTGTATGATTAACGGTTTATGTTCATTATAATATTGCAAAACAGGACTAGTTGTTAATATTCCTTTAAGTTTATTTACTATTTTGGAGTGTTGACTTGTCCATTCCCATTTCACCTCATTTCTAGTTAACTCTCTGAGCGGAGCAGTTAATTGAGACAAATTTGGGATAAATTTCCCCACATATTTAACCATTCCTAGAAATCTCATCAATGCCTTTTTATCAGCAGGTTCTGGCATTTCGGTAATTGCTCTTATTCTATCAGGATGAATTTGCAATCCATTTTTAGAAATTATATGCCCTAGGATTTTTATACTTTCTTTTCTGAAATTGAATTTATTAGCATTAAATGTTATCCCTTTTTCGATCGCAATTTTCAATACCTTTTCGAGGATTTCATCGTGTTCATCTATACTTGACGCTGATATGGTCAAGTCATCGATATAAATGCTTACGCCCTTAATATGCCCAAATAATTCATTGTTTTTCCTCTGAAAAATTTCAGCCGACGTTTTCACACCAAACGGTAGTCTCTTAAACTTATAACGCCCAAAAGGTGTTCCAAAACATGTTAATTCGGAAGATTCATCATCTATTTTAATTTGGTAAAAACCATCCTTCAAGTCTAAACTGCTAAACCATCTTTTACCGTTAAGATCGCTCAAAATTTCATCTTGGGTAGGAATCTGAAATTGATCGTTAACTAATTTTTCATTAAGGTATTTTGGATCTAAACATAGCCGTAGTGTTTTGTTCGGTTTCTCAACAATTACAAGTGGATTTAACCATTCACTAGGTCCGTGAACAGGTTCGATCACTTCTGCTGCAACAAGTTCGTTGAGTTTATTTTTTAGTCTATCCATAAGGTGTTTGGCTACACGCCTTGGTGCATTTGATACTGGTTGAGCATTTTCTACTAGTTTTAAGCTATAAGGCTTTCCTGGGAACGTACCTAGTCCTTTGAAGGCTTTTTCATATACCTTCAAAACTGAATCTTTTGATTGGAATGTTGGTTTATCAATTGATGCCAAACGCTGGATTAGTTTTAAATTTTCACAAACCTCCAAACCAAGGATGGGTTTGTCTGGAGTGTCTATTATAAGAAATTTGACCTTAGATGTATTGTTATTTATTGTTAATTTTAGATCTATTTCTCCCATCACAATCAATTTATTATTATTATATGCTGATAGTTTCACATTAGATTCATTTATTATAAGTGTTCCAGTTTTATTAATTGTAGTAAAAATTCGCAGTGGTATTATATTAACCTGACTGCCTGAATCCATTTTGAATTTTATTTTGTTATTATTAATTATGCCTATAATAGACCATTCATTATGTTTGATTCTCTCATTTAATTGATCGATTTGGATATGATCTAAATAGAACGAATCATCGCTATCGTTAGCGTTAGTTTCTATAGACTTAGTCGTATGTTTTTTATAGTTATAACGTTTCTTATTATTAGATGTGCTCTTTCTAGCAAAACAACCTATTTTAAAGTGATTGAAATTGCCGCAAATCGTACATTTTTTTCCATAAGCTGGACAGTTCCTAGCTTCATGCTGAGTACCGCATTTCTTACAATCGTATAGATTTTCATTAGTTTTATTTACTTTATTGAATTTACTCGGATATTTTTCATTATTTTTAGAACTTCTCATGGTACCTTTTCTTAGGGCATCTACTTGCTTTTCAGGTGCTGATCCTTCAGTGATGTCTTTCAGTTCCGTCTTCCTTGCTTCGTGTAGTTTGCATACTTCGGTAGCATCTTCTAGGGAGAGGTCGGATCCTCGGTCCAGTAAACGATCTAGGAGATCCTCTTCGTTGATTTGGGAGATTAGCCTATCTCGTATTAGGTTGTTACGCTCGTCGTTGAATTCACAGGTTGCCGCGGCAGTTTTTAACAAGGTTATGAATTCCATTAGCGGTTGACCAGGTTTCAATGTGAGCCTATTAAATTTGAAGCGCTCATATAGTACATTGCGTTTAGGCGAGAAATAATTACCGAAGGCTTCGATTACTTCGTCGAATTTCGTGAATACATCAGGCGTTGGATCTTCTTTTGATACACTTATTATATCAGCTCTGAGTGAGTTAAATATTTCTATTCCTCTAAATCCCAATTGGTTCAGCAGGGTAGCTATTTTCACATCATCCTTCTCAGACTTCTTCTTGGAAGCGATGAGGTATATGCCGAATGCCTGAATCCAATCATCCCATTCTTTTTTGAGATCACTTGCTTCAAAATTAAATACCTGAGGTGGTCTTGCATCGCTCATGTTGAATGATTTTTTTACGGGTTCTCTTCAATGGCGTCTCCAACAACGGTAACCTCGTTGCGCCTGCGACTCCTTATTTTTCTTCCGCAAAAAAAATAAGTAAATAATGTTCCAAACTTATTAATACTCACTTTTTATGTTTTTTTATATCAAAACTTCTGACACCATGTATGAGTTTGTGAGGAACATTCAATAATAACACTGATGATGACGGATTATAAATCACTTTTTTAATTACGTTTTTTATATTAAGGACAGTGGTGCACAATGAATATACAGCTCAGGGAGGTTTCATGAAATTCACATCATCAGGAATTATTCCGCCAAATATCGGAATACCTACCTAGCGGAGGTTCTAACACATGAACTACTCCATCAAGGTGGATCCTTGATTCGCGATCCATGATTGAATTAATTGATCAGATCAGATGGATCTGCACGGACACATTTAGTATATAGAAATATGAAAAGTGCACGAAAAAGCAAACACCAAATCGAATGCGAAAAAATTGGTAAAAACATAAAGTAAAGAGTTACAGTGTTAAATCGATTTCGATGATTAAGTCGTCATCAGTAACAAACATGAACTGAAAGTACATCACAGAAAGCATATCTTATATAGGATCGAATGGGAGGAGATTGAATCCTATTGGCTCAAGGAAGGTAAAGAGGCACAAACAGTTTCATTATGGAGAGGCGGAGCCAAACTTATTGCAAGAAAGAACCCAATAATGGTGAAATATTTTGAGGAATGATTTTGATGAATTGTGTTTCCTCTTTTTTTGAGACGAAAGAGGAAGGGGGTATCCTTTAACTTTCTTGACTCACTGTAGAAGATACAATTTGGAACTATTGTAATTCAAATTGATAAGTATCCCACTGCCTATGAAATTTAGTAATTGCGAGACTAGCAATTGCGATTACAATTCAGTGTAATTCTGAGTAATAGTACAGTAATTTTGGGGTTTTAATCACAATTTATAAGGAATGTCCAGTATTTGTAATTTGTGACTA
>JAVIWC010006556.1:0-11536 GCA_031894815.1 Creontiades dilutus | reverse complement strand
GATCATCGTGGTATGATCGTTTTATTATTCCGCTGTCGGATCCTCTTGGGATGGAAAAATAACGCTCCCGCCCGGATTTAGTGATTTTGTGGCCAATTCGAATCTTTACTTCTCTTTTTTGAAGAAAAAAAAAAAAAAGTGATTCCACTCGGAGACATTTGAACAGGAGCAAATCTTCAACCGCTGTTTTCAATTTCGGCCCGGTTTCATGTTTTTCGGGAATTTTCCAAGGCCATTAGGTACATATCTACCTTTTAAAACTAAATTCATCCAATACTGAAAAATCCTCGATAATAAAAAAAAAGGAAGCACTCGAGTCGTTCCATTCTGATTCGTTATCGACTGATTCTGTTATAAAGAGCGTATCTGATTCTCGATGTCAAAAATCTGAGAACCATTTAGGCTCTATTTTATAACGTTATTAGCGATTACTAATCAAAATGGAACAGCTCAAGTACCTACCTACAGGCGAAAAACCTTAATTTCCGACAAACACGTTCAAGAGGTGAACAAATCATTCAGACGAAATTATTATTATTAACCGAACCGCTTTGAGCACTCTTGAAAAAATTCGTTGTTTGTATTTTTTTTTCTTATGAAGTTGTTATGTGAAACACCGATTTTTAAGGGACAATGATGGACAGAAGTAAGAGCCGTATGGGGGCTCACACCACTCGAGATTGAAGTTCCCACAACCTCGATGAGTTCATCTTTCAAGTCGGCGTATCTTCGGAAAAACTACGGAAGAACGTGTAATTTGCGGTCTTTTGTCCGCGGCGACGATTTCGCTTCGTCCTCCATTTGGCAGACATTATCGCCCGTGGGATTTCTTGTCGGGTGTTGTCGATTGTCATTAGGCGCAACTTGGCAGGTTTCGTTTAGTGCGGGAAGGTGTGAGTTGGGTAGGAATTTGTTCTTGTTTGAACACGATTGAACACGTGAGCTAACACAATTTTGGGTTAACATGTGGCTCATTTCAAAATTTCGGTCACATTAATGTCACGGATCAGTATTGCCGTCAAATCTCAACTAAATACAGTTTTGATAAGTGTCTTGAAATGTTTTCCCATGTGGATTGTACATGTTCCATGGAAAAACTCTTTGCATGTAAAAATCTTGCCTATTTTATAATGAATTAGAAGAAAATACCGAAGTTCGATATTTCAATTTTCATTCCTTACAGCTGTCAAACCAGAGGTGAACAAGTTCCACCGTCGTTTCAGCGAATATATATTACCCTGTTACAATCACACTGTGAATTTCGTATGAAAACAGAATAATCATTACAATGGATATCATTGATGGTTTTTTTCAAACTTTATATTGCAATGTTTTGAAAAGACATAACCCACAAACTGACAGAATAATATACAGGGTTCTACCTTTCAGGTGGACCAAACTTTAAGGATCTTTATTTAAAAAAATGTATTTTGGATCAAACTAATATCATTGCCATTTGCGATTAAAACCTTTTTATTAGTTACTAACGATTTAAGTTTTTTTTTATCGTGTTATCGACTTTACTATCGATAATATCGGAACATCCCTACATGTGGCTCATTTCAAAATTTCGGTCGCATTAATGTCACGGATCAGTATTGCCGTCAAATCTCAACTAAATACAGTTTTGTAAGTGTCTTGAAATGTTTTCCCATGTGGATGTACATGTTCCATGGAAAAGCATGTAAAAATCTTGCCTATAGGACCCAGAAGAAAATACGTTAAATTTCCTATCCGTTTAGCTGTCACTAACCAGATACGCTATTTTTTAAAGCCATATATATTGGGGCTGTTACATCTGAAGTAAAAAAATAAGCCAATGGATTTCAGGATGGTTTTTCGAAAATCAAAAACGTTTTGAAAAGTAGCAAACTAAGGATTATCGCCTGCAATAAAAAAATGAAAAAAAACGTTTGATCGAATGAAATACGGAAAAAAATACGAGTTTCATTTTTATTTCAGCTTTAGTTTCATTTTGTGATATTACATGAATAAACCTCGTAGACAATCGCACCGTTTTGAGGCGGCCGCGATGGTTCAAAAGTGTCACCATTTGGGGTTCAGGATTTAAAAAAATTAGGAATCACAACGGAAAAATTAATAGGTAAATGAAAAACACTCATATCGGATAAAAGTCAATGTTTGTGAAAAATTGCGGTTTTTAACGAAAAATTTTTTTTTATTCATTTTACGAGATTTATTCAAATGTAAATGAAAAAAAACCGTGAAACTCGTATTTTTTCCGTTGAGTGCACACCAATATTCAAATTTATTACAGGCGATAAATTAGCCTGTGTTGATTTTCGGCCGCGATGGTTCAAAAAAAATAGCGTTTCACATTTGGGGTTCAACGCTTTTCCAACGGTGTCCTCAAATTTGAGATTATTCAAAAACGGAAAATGGCTATTTTATGAAGTACAATGAAAGACGAAAAAAAACTTAAATCGTTAATAACTCATATCGGAAAAAGTCAATGTTAAAAATTGCACTGTTTTTAACGAAAAATTAGTTGTAAAATCGATCTTCTTTTTGGTCCACCTGAAACGTCATTCCCTGACGATGTTGGCGTCCTTATTCAAGATCCCAACGCTGGTGGTTGGATTTCGCCTAGAACTTCCCAGTCAGTTCTACCAGGAAAACCATCCCTGGAGGCAGCAGTGTGGGTTTTTTAACTCCCACTCCCTACTCCAATAACATTCTGACTGTGGCAACTGAAACTTGATCGCACTTGTTGACAATTAGTGTAGTTGTTGAAGTTCGTTGACAACATTTTGGTTCAACCAGTTTCAATTGATTTGTAGCCTGTAAAGGCGATGAAAGACTATAACTTCACTCCCTACAATATCTATCCACCCAATACCCCCTTAAGTTGTAGGGAGTGAGTTCTGTTTGTAGCAAGTGAGATTTTGCCAAGGAAACCTTAGTATTTACTGTAGCTAAAATGAAGCTAATTTGTGCTGTTCAACTCACCTAAAATGAAAGACTACCCATGGAGGTTGGAGGCTCAAGAGGGGAAAAAATAGTGTTATATACCTCACTCCCTACAAACGTTTTTTTTAAATATTAATATTATGTGTGCTCACTTGGGTAACATACCGAGAGAACCGCAGGGATTGATTAGGAACTAGAAAATTGATCAAGTTTCAAATTTTTTTTTAGGAAAGTCGATACCCAAATGTGACTGAAATTTTGAAATTACCATATCCCAAAATGAACCTTTGTCTAAGCCCAAGATTAGGCTTCAGTAGTACAGAACGCAAAGTACCTATTTTTTAAAAATTTATTTATTTATTTTGTTTGAGAGAGTTTACAACAAACATACCTCAGTGGCTGCTAAAACACAGTACATTACAACCGTAACTGTAATACCGCTACTTACATGGAAGTAGCGTTAAAAAGTACGAAGTCGTGTAAGTTTCACTAACACTGAATTGTTCTCGTAAAGCAGTAGGTTCAGTACACTACAGATAAGGCACTACGTGGTCACGTCCATGATGTGACGGGGTCGTACTAATCGCTGTACTTGCGGTCTTCTAAAGCCATCCATCCCAACGGGTGGATTGGGGTGGTATTGGTTTTGTTGGACAGATTCATATTTAGCGATAGAATTTGTGAGGGAGTGTCAAGCTCACAGTCATTTCTAATGAACGGAAGCGTGTGGATGATTTGGCGTTGAAGGATGGCGTTTTGCTGTTGCTCTAATCGCCTGAACTTCGAGTGTGAACAGGTACCCCCATGCGTTTAGGGCATATGTCCACATAGGTCGGATGAGAGTTTTATATCCTACGATTTTGTTCTGTAGTGAAACATGACGGCTGTTCAACAGGGCACTCTTTATATGAGCTCGGAGACATGTTCATTATATGTGAGTCGCATATCTAAGAACACTTTTAGATGTTTATCTCCTGAGACTTCTGGGATTGATTGGCCGTGGTAATACAAAGGAGGCACGTCATATTTGAGGTTGTAAGCGTAAGTCACAACACATGATTTAAGTGAATTAACTTTGATCTTCTTCTTTGTGCACCATTGGCCTAGTGTTTCGAGGAGCTGGTGTAAAACTCGTGCTGCTTCTCTTGAATCCTCATGACTCACGACGTAGACAAGGTCGTCACCATATAGTCCCGAAAAGTTATGTTCAGGTGCAAGTGGCATGCCGTGGCAGTTCAATTGGGGTGTTAATGGAGATATGGGAGGAGTTGTTCGTTACATCCATGCAAAAATATGGTGATTGTTCTGAGGCTTCCTTCACTTCCCAAAGTCTTCGGAGAAGCTAGTTATCAGAACAATCACACCACTATTCTCAAGTATGATGCTGCAGGAGCAGTAAGGTTTCGTTTCCACGTTCACTTGCTATTTGCATCTTTGGGGGTGTTGGGCTCCTTTCTCGAGTTGTCAACTGCAGGCTCATATTAGGAGTGCAGTCTCTCATTCAGTTGAGGCAATATCCATTGTTTCGCAGGGATCCAACATGAGTCCATTATCATGTTTGGTTTGTTGACGGCCCTGAACAATGTGTGGTGTTCGGGTAGTGGACTTTTCCTCAAACCAGTCAAATGCCTCGTGATGCCCTTCACCCATTCGAGAAAGCAACCATTCATGGGATTCCATTGGCTCACTCAACTACTGCCCAAAATGCTGAGGGTTTGTATCTCCCTGCCTATATCGACGTTGCCTGTGGCAAAGTCCCTTCTCATTGGTTATACTTTTTCGCTCAGTTGTGCTCCCTATTCTCGTTGCATTTCTCATTGTTCGGTATCCACACTACGAGTTATATCGGAACAGTCAAAAGCGCACCAGACATGTTTTTCTCCGCTGCTTTGTATATAAAACGGTAGTGTCCAGTGTTGGATACTTGGTTGATCCCAATGATCACCACTTCATTTTCGGAGACTCAATGAAAAGCTCAGTTTTTACCATAAGCTGGTCAGTGGAATCATTGACTGCCCGAATAATCTATCAACTCTCGGCTCATCAGCCTCATGGTACGCTTGAGAAATTGTGCAGATACCTGTGATGGATATGGTTAGTTGGCCCCTTCCCGATTTTAGAATCTGTCGCCTTGGGAGATGAGTCGGACGCCTGCAAGCGTCTGAATCAACTTCTGAGCGTGGCGGATCATTAATAAAATGCATCTACCTGTTTGGAAGGGGCAACTAAACCATTCCATCACCCTCACATGGTAGCAGAGCGTGGTTACGTCCACTGGCCCTTTTATTGTTAATTATCCTAATTACCCTGCTGCCCCTTTTAACTCGCAATCCCCCCCCCCCTTGTGGCTGTATGCCCTTGATATGATCAATTTTTAAATTGATATTCCCCTGCCCAACTCACTGCGAGCCCCCCCCCCCCCCCCCAATGAGAATCAATATTTAATTCATGCCCCCTCTTCCCCCCCCCCCGGGTTTTCTCAGAGCCCAGGGAGTGTGATGGATATGGCTAGTTGGAATCTTCCCGATTTTAGAATCTGTCACCTTGGGAGATGAGTCGGACCCCTGCAAGCGTCTGAATCAACTTCTGAGCATGGCGGATCATTAACAAAATGCATCCACCTGTTCGGAAGGGGCAACTAAACCATTCCATCACCCTCACATACCTTACAAGCTCTCTGCTTCAAATATCTTCGAAATCTCCATTGTATCCTTGAAATCTCTATTAAAATCGTATCATCAAAACAATTTTTTAAATACATTTATACATATGCCGAATACAGTTGAGAGTGACAAAGAAATTGGGTAAAAGTACACGTGAAGTGGAACCGAATTCTACCAATCGTACCTTTCTATCTCAATCCGTTCATAAACGGGGGTTATAAAACTTGTCAGTATACTTCGAGAACGCGGTTTTATGATCAAGAGAAATCTAATTTTATGGTGCATACCTATCACGAATATTTGGATTGTTTTCCAAGTGAATGTAAAAATCTTATTCCACAAGATTCTACTGTTGAACAAAATAAAATGCTTTCGCGAGGTTCACCAGTAGAGGCACAATTTCGAACCATTTTCATTGGTTCAAACTGTAGATGGTTTCTAATGAATTTCATCGCTCCCGACGCTACTGTAGCTGTTGGTTCATTATGTTCAATGTAATTAACCTTTGTAATCAAATTATAATTCATAATAAAATTTTCATGAAATCGAGCGCAGAATCCAAATCTGGGGTAAAAAACAGTGGTTCCCTGATGAAGAAGAAAAGTTAGTGCGCATTACGTACATTTGCGCAATTATATCTGAGATTCATAGAAAAAACGCTGCAAATTCTTTCACTGGGGTTTATTATTCAATTGGCTTGCGTTCATAATTTGAATTTCTACTAAGCTTTGGAGTGTGCGCGTTTCACAGGATAGAGCGATTATTGAATTTCAGGAGATATGCATGGAGCACGTAAATCTGTTCTCAATCAAAATACCTATTTGGATTGATCAGTTGATCATATTTGTGTGCCTTCTGAAATTCAATAATCGCTCTATTCTGTGAAACACGCACACTCCAAAGCTTAGTAGAAATTCAAATAATAAACGCAAGCCAATTGAATAATAAACCCCAGTGAAAGAATTTGCAGCGTTTTTTTATTGAAACACGCACACTCCGAAGCTTGGTACAGATTCAAATCATGAACGCAAGCCAATTGAATAATAAATCCTAGTGAAAGAATACTTATTTACCCCAGTAATAATATTGAATAATAATCCCCAGTAATAATATTTACCTATATATTATCAGCGTTTCATACATATCATAATGCTTCAACCCGTGTATCGGCTATAAACTACAAGTATCCACATCGAGTATCACTCCAGTAACCACATTCACTACAACTCGACGCTATCGGCATCACTAGGTTACAAACAAACAATAATAAACCAAAAAACGCAAATGTTGTCACCATAAATCGAGGATGGTTTGACCTACGGACGTGGGGAATTGCTCATTCGATTCCTCATGGTATGTTCTTCAAATAGAGAAAAATTTAGGCCGCTTCGACTTGTTTTGAGATTTTTAGGGATTTTACAAAACTTTGACAGCCCTTAAAGGGCACTTTAAGTTGAGTGAGAGAGCTGGCTCAATAATTGGGGCGTCGTCGGACCATGATGGAATTTTCCTGAAAATATCAGATCTAGCTCCAGCCGTTTGGAGATATCGTGCGTACGGCGTACGAGGACGGAAAATTTTCACGGATTCTTCACCCTTTGAAACGTAAACCTAGAAATTTTCAGAGGGGGTTAGACTTTTTTTTCCAGAGCGATTACAATGTTTATTATTGAATAATAAACCAAAACACAGATTAAAAATCGCCCATAAACAACTATTCTAGCACCTACTAACTATCTCGGTGAGTAGTACCTATTGTCTCACTATACTTATCGGTGACTGGTATTGTAATTGGAAATTCCAACTACGATTTATAGATAAGTAGCCATTCTCGTCTCAACTTTGAAAACAGATTCTCAGGAATCATTGTGGTTTGCAACTGTTTATGGCCCGTGGATCGCATCGCATGGACCGTGGCTTTATACATTTAGTAGATGATACGGAGAACCACTTAGCTTTGGACGATCCGGTTAAAAATCCAGGATTACTAAGGATGAAAGCGATCGGGAATAACCACCATGATTTACAGCGACTCAAAGTTCTGTTTTGATTACTTGTGAATTACTGCAGTTTCGAAGAAAACATGCTGCAGATGTCAGTTTGAAAGATGTTTCAATGAAACAATCTACAAAACACTATTGTTTAATGGTTATTTCGTCACTGAGGCTTGTCAACATATTCCCACTGACTCCCTGCAAATGTACTATGCAAAGGTTCAATATTGATGTATTCCCTTCTACTTGAATCGCTGATCTCTTTTTTTTAGAGTGATCTGTGATACATTATTTAATTAATGTGATATATTACAGATCTTGTAGTTGTAATCTAGATTTATATTGTTTTATACTTCCTTAGACGGATTAGGGATACAAATTACTCTTCTACTGATCAGTATGTATACCATCAAATTGAAATTGACATCTAGATGAACCAAAGATGAGTAATTATAACTCTTTAACCACCAAAACTTCAATTGGTACGTCAGTACGTAACACAAGCTGATGTATAACTACCTAGATTGGTGCAATGCACTGTAGATCGACACGGGAGTTGGAAGCTAGGAATCTAGTAAAATATATTTTAACCATAACTGGTGGAATAGATCAGTAGCAGATCTACCAAACATTTTGTTGGTAGAATAAATCGCTGTCCCTTTGCGTCAACAAGTGCTGTCAGCAGTTATTGGTACTGAACAGTTTAATTGGTAGAATACAATTGTTATACACTGCCTCTACGCGATAACACTTGGAACCATAATTGGAAGAAAAGATCCTAACAAATATTGGAACCAAATTTAGGCTGTCTTCAATCGCACTAGTGTTCACTCCAGTTACAGAGATACACGAATTTCATTTAAAAAATAAAATGCATACCATGAACGACAATTCTGCAGCATCCTTCACGACGTGGAGGCAAGCTTGGTCCCCCCCACCGTTTTGAGTTGAACCAGGACGTAAAATTATACGTCATTGCCTTAAAAATTTCTTTAAAAAAAATTAGTTACAAAAAGCAGAAATTTGAAACTGTCGGGAAAATTTCTCAAAATGCAGATTAGAAAAAAGAAAAAGTTTAATTTTTAGTTCTGAAACTACGAATAAAAAATGAAACTACTTTAGTTTTTATTCGCAACTTCAAAACTAAATACTAAATCAGTTTTTAGTTTCAATTTCGAAACTTAGAAATGATTACTTTTAGTTTCAACTAGAGTGCAACTAAAATTATTATTCGAATAATATCAACTCTGTTGGTTAAATCTGAAAGGAAAAAAGTGTGATCTCTAAAAAATAATATTCTTCTTTTTTTGATTTTAATCGTTTGGAGAATTTTAGGAATGAGTTCATTCGATTCAGCGAGAAAAATAACAGAGTTACATCCCCCTCCCTCCTTCAATTGCATCAAAAATTAGAAAGATTATCTCATGACAAAACGCTGATTTCGTTTAAAAATTCACGTTTTCCCACGTTCGAACACCGATTTCTCAGTCAAAAATTGCTCTTAATTACAATTTTAATAGACTGATAGAAAGCTGATGAAATGTAGATGTTTTTACAGCTGAGCTCATCCATTTTCCAGTAGATGATATGGTGGTAAATCAACATTGAAAATTGTTAAAAAAGCAGATGGTTGTCGACAATTCAAGTTTAGGCTGGAAAAAAACCATGTTCGACGTGACTTAGGAGAACATTTTACGGAATGAAAATTGATCTAACATCAGAGGTGTTATCCCATGGCAAAACGCTGAGCTCTTTTATAGAATTCACGTTTTTGCTGGTTCAAACACGGATTTTTTGTCAAAAATTGCTCTAGAATACAAATTTATTAGACCGATAGAAAGCTGATGAAATGCAGTTGTTTTTACAGTTGAGCTTATCCATTTTGGTTTATTATTCAATAATGAACCATTGTAATCGCTCTGGAAAAAAAAATTCTAACCCCCCTGAAAATTTCATGGTTTACGTTTCAAAGGGTGTAGAATCCGAATCTGCAATAAAAAATTTTCCGTCCGTCCGCCGTACGCACGATATCTCCGAAACGGCTGGAGCAAAAAATCTGAAATTTTCAGAAAAAATCCATCTTGGTCCGGCGACGCCCCAATTCTTGAGCCAGCTCCCTCACTCAATTTAAAGTGCCCTTTAAAGGCTGTAAAAGTTTTGTAAAATCCCTGAAAACCTCAAAACTAGTCGAATCGGCCTAAATAATTTCCTATTTAAAGAACATAGCCGATGTGAATACTTGTAGTGTAGTTAGTAGCCGATACACGAGTTGAAGCATTCTGATAATATATAGGTAAATATCATTCAATATTATTACTGGGGTGTATTATTCAATATTATTACTGGGGTAAATAAGTATTCTTTCATTGGGGTTTATTATTCAATTGGCTTGCGTTCATGATTTGAATCTTACTAAGCTTCGGAGTGTTCGTGTTTTACAGGTGATAGAGCGATTATTGAATTTCAGGAGATATGCATAGACCACGTAAATCGGTTCTCATCCAAAACACCTATTTGGATTGATCAGTTGATGATATTTGTGTGCCTCCTCTACATCTGTCTACCTTTGGCTACATCGTTTAAATTTGGATTTGGGGAAGTTTTAACGCAATACGAGTGCCAAAGGACTTGATAAATTATAGATGTTTTTATTGTGGGGGGGGGGGGGTATTTAATTTCAATAAAAAAACGCTGCAAATTCTTTCACTGGGGTTTATTATTCAATCGGCTTGCGTTCATGATTTGAATTTCTACTAAGCTTTGGAGTCTGCGTGTTTCACAGGATAGGGCGATTATTGAATTTCAGGAGGCACACAAATATGATCAACTGATCAATCCAAATAGGTATTTTGGTCGAGAACAGATTCACGTGCTCCATGTATATCTCCTGAAATTCAATAATCGCCCTATCCCGTGAAACACGCACACTCCAAAGCTTAGTAGAAATTCAAATCATGAACGCAAGCCGATTGAATAATAAACCCCAGTGAAAGAATTTGCAGCGTTTTTTTATTAAATTTTTCAGTAAATGGTATGACATTGAGAATTGTCAAAAAAGCGGAAGATTGACGAAAATTCAAGTTAAGTCTAGAAAAAACATGTACGACGTGGCTTAAGCATTGTCTCTTGGCAAAACGCTGATTTCGTTTAGAAGTTCATGTTTTTCCACGCTCAAACGCCGATTTCTCCGTGTTGCTTCAAATTTGTAGCTTAATCGATCCCTGAGGTTTCTTCGTTCTTAAATCGAACACCCTGAGTACAGATCACCAAATTCGGCGGAGGAGGATTCGCTGAACTCACCGACCCGTTCTTCATCCCGTCAACGTAACCACCTGTTGGAAGGCTGCAGATCGCGATGCACACAATCGAATCGCGAGAGATTCGATTTTCATATCGAACGAACCGCCGGGGGCGAACCCGGGCTCCCCCGTTCTTTTATATCTAATAGCCAGTTTTCGCGGCGGAGGGACCAGTTCGTATCGGCATGTCGGGGAGATCGTTGGTGTTGGTGTGTGTTGCGGCCGTGTGCGTGGCTTTATCGCGAGCTCACATCAAGCAACACAGGGTCATCAAACTCACAGGTAGCCGATTAATTGCTCATTAAATATAAAAATTAATCACGATCGACATTACAAAGAAAAGGGTACCCATTATTGCCCGAATAAGCAGTTTAAAGTCGTTAAATTTGATTGTTTACAGAAGTACTACTCACGTTACACCTGTTCAGAAATGTTGTAAATTCAAAATACGATTCTATCCCTTAGCCAATACCTAATTATTTTGCTCTTACCGTTGTCTTCAACAAAGCAGTCCACTATTACTACGAGAAAGAAATGTGAAATTGATTGTTTACAGAATTACAATTTCACATTCAAACAAGTTACAAACAAAATTAGCAATCAGTGCAACACCTGATATCCAATTAATATGCCCTCATCGTTTTCTTTA
>JAVIWC010006555.1:0-11459 GCA_031894815.1 Creontiades dilutus | reverse complement strand
ACGTTTCCTTCATGGTTATTTTCGCGTTTTTTCATCAAAATTGCTCAAAAATTAACTCTGTTTAATCGCTTTCAAACCTACTCTCTAAGGGGTTTTTCGGGGTGCTGAACACGAATCTGAAGTCCTTTTTTCGATAAAACGCTTCCTTCATGGTTATTTTCGCGTTTTTTCATCAAAATTGCTCAAAAATTAACTCTGTTTAATCGCTTTCAAACCTACTCTCTAAGGGGTTTTTCGGGGTGCTGAACACGAATCTGAAGTCCTTTTTTCGATAAAACGCTTCCTTCATGGTTATTTTCGCGTTTTTTCATCAAAATTGCTCAAAAATTAACTCTGTTTAATCGCTTTCAAACCTACTCTCTAAGGGGTTTTTCGGGGTGCTGAACACGAATCTGAAGTCCTTTTTTTTGATAAAACGCTTCCTTCATGGTTATTTTCGCGTTTTTTCATCAAAATTGCTCAAAAATTAACTCTGTTTAATCGCTTTCAAACCTACTCTCTAAGGGGTTTTTCGGGGTGCTGAACACGAATCTGAAGTCCTTTTTTCGATAAAACGCTTCCTTCATGGTTATTTTCGCGTTTTTTCATCAAAATTGCTCAAAAATTAACTCTGTTTAATCGCTTTCAAACAAACGCTTCCTTCATGGTTATTTTCGCGTTTTTTCATCAAAATTGCTCAAAAATTAACTCTGTTTAATCGCTTTCAAACCTACTCTCTAAGGGGTTTTTCGGGGTGCTGAACACGAATCTGAAGTCCTTTTTTCGATAAAACGCTTCCTTCATGGTTATTTTCGCGTTTTTTCATCAAAATTGCTCAAAAATTAACTCTGTTTAATCGCTTTCAAACCTACTCTCTAAGGGGTTTTTCGGGGTGCTGAACACGAATCTGAAGTCCTTTTTTCGATAAAACGCTTCCTTCATGGTTATTTTCCGTTTTTTCATCAAAATTGCTCAAAAATTAACTCTGTTTAATCGCTTTCAAACCTACTCTCTAAGGGGTTTTTCGGGGTGCTGAACACGAATCTGAAGTCCTTTTTTCGATAAAACGCTTCCTTCATGGTTATTTTCGCGTTTTTTCATCAAAATTGCTCAAAAATTAACTCTGTTTAATCGCTTTCAAACCTACTCTCTAAGGGGTTTTTCGGGGTGCTGAACACGAATCTGAAGTCCTTTTTTCGATAAAACGCTTCCTTCATGGTTATTTTCGCGTTTTTTCATCAAAATTGCTCAAAAATTAACTCTGTTTAATCGCTTTCAAACCTACTCTCTAAGGGGTTTTTCGGGGTGCTGAACACGAATCTGAAGTCCTTTTTTCGATAAAACGCTTCCTTCATGGTTATTTTCGCGTTTTTTCATCAAAATTGCTCAAAAATTAACTCTGTTTAATCGCTTTCAAACCTACTCTAAGGGGTTTTTCGGGGTGCTGAACACGAATCTGAAGTCCTTTTTTCGATAAAACGCTTCCTTCATGGTTATTTTCGCGTTTTTTCATCAAAATTGCTCAAAAATAAACTCTGTTTAATCGCTTTCAAACCTACTCTCTAAGGGGTTTTTCGGGGTGCTGAACACGAATCTGAAGTCCTTTTTCGATAAAACGCTTCCTTCATGGTTATTTTCGCGTTTTTTCATCAAAATTGCTCAAAAATTAACTCTGTTTAATCGCTTTCAAACCTACTCTCTAAGGGGTTTTTCGGGGTGCTGAACACGAATCTGAAGTCCTTTTTCGATAAAACGCTTCCTTCATGGTTATTTTCGCGTTTTTTCATCAAAATTGCTCAAAAATTAACTCTGTTTAATCGCTTTCAAACCTACTCTCTAAGGGGTTTTTCGGGGTGCTGAACACGAATCTGAAGTCCTTTTTTCGATAAAACGCTTCCTTCATGGTTATTTTCGCGTTTTTTCATCAAAATTGCTCAAAAATTAACTCTGTTTAATCGCTTTCAAACCTACTCTCTAAGGGGTTTTTCGGGGTGCTGAACACGAATCTGAAGTCCTTTTTTCGATAAAACGCTTCCTTCATGGTTATTTTCGCGTTTTTTCATCAAAATTGCTCAAAAATTAACTCTGTTTAATCGCTTTCAAACCTACTCTCTAAGGGGTTTTTCGGGGTGCTGAACACGAATCTGAAGTCCTTTTTCGATAAAACGCTTCCTTCATGGTTATTTTCGCGTTTTTTCATCAAAATTGCTCAAAAATTAACTCTGTTTAATCGCTTTCAAACCTACTCTAAAGGGGTTTTTCGGGGTGCTGAACACGAATCTGAAGTCCTTTTTCGATAAAACGCTTCCTTCATGGTTATTTTCGCGTTTTTTCATCAAAATTGCTCAAAAATTAACTCTGTTTAATCGCTTTCAAACCTACTCTCTAAGGGGTTTTTCGGGGTGCTGAACACGAATCTGAAGTCCTTTTTTCGATAAAACGCTTCCTTCATGGTTATTTTCGCGTTTTTTCATCAAAATTGCTCAAAAATTAACTCTGTTTAATCGCTTTCAAACCTACTCTCTAAGGGGTTTTTCGGGGTGCTGAACACGAATCTGAAGTCCTTTTTCGATAAAACGCTTCCTTCATGGTTATTTTCGCGTTTTTTCATCAAAATTGCTCAAAAATTAACTCTGTTTAATCGCTTTCAAACCTACTCTCTAAGGGGTTTTTCGGGGTGCTGAACACGAATCTGAAGTCCTTTTTTCGATAAAACGCTTCCTTCATGGTTATTTTCGCGTTTTTTCATCAAAATTGCTCAAAAATTAACTCTGTTTAATCGCTTTCAAACCTACTCTCTAAGGGGTTTTTCGGGGTGCTGAACACGAATCTGAAGTCCTTTTTCGATAAAACGCTTCCTTCATGGTTATTTTCGCGTTTTTTCATCAAAATTGCTCAAAAATTAACTCTGTTTAATCGCTTTCAAACCTACTCTCTAAGGGGTTTTTCGGGGTGCTGAACACGAATCTGAAGTCCTTTTTTCGATAAAACGCTTCCTTCATGGTTATTTTCGCGTTTTTTCATCAAAATTGCTCAAAAATTAACTCTGTTTAATCGCTTTCAAACCTACTCTCTAAGGGGTTTTTCGGGGTGCTGAACACGAATCTGAAGTCCTTTTTTCGATAAAACGCTTCCTTCATGGTTATTTTCGCGTTTTTTCATCAAAATTGCTCAAAAATTAACTCTGTTTAATCGCTTTCAAACCTACTCTCTAAGGGGTTTTTCGGGGTGCTGAACACGAATCTGAAGTCCTTTTTTCGATAAAACGCTTCCTTCATGGTTATTTTCGCGTTTTTTCATCAAAATTGCTCAAAAATTAACTCTGTTTAATCGCTTTCAAACCTACTCTCTAAGGGGTTTTTCGGGGTGCTGAACACGAATCTGAAGTCCTTTTTTCGATAAAACGCTTCCTTCATGGTTATTTTCGCGTTTTTTCATCAAAATTGCTCAAAAATTAACTCTGTTTAATCGCTTTCAAACCTACTCTCTAAGGGGTTTTTCGGGGTGCTGAACACGAATCTGAAGTCCTTTTTTCGATAAAACGCTTCCTTCATGGTTATTTTCGCGTTTTTTCATCAAAATTGCTCAAAAATTAACTCTGTTTAATCGCTTTCAAACCTACTCTCTAAGGGGTTTTTCGGGGTGCTGAACACGAATCTGAAGTCCTTTTTTCGATAAAACGCTTCCTTCATGGTTATTTTCGCGTTTTTTCATCAAAATTGCTCAAAAATTAACTCTGTTTAATCGCTTTCAAACCTACTCTCTAAGGGGTTTTTCGGGGTGCTGAACACGAATCTGAAGTCCTTTTTCGATAAAACGCTTCCTTCATGGTTATTTTCGCGTTTTTTCATCAAAATTGCTCAAAAATTAACTCTGTTTAATCGCTTTCAAACCTACTCTCTAAGGGGTTTTTCGGGGTGCTGAACACGAATCTGAAGTCCTTTTTCGATAAAACGCTTCCTTCATGGTTATTTTCGCGTTTTTTCATCAAAATTGCTCAAAAATTAACTCTGTTTAATCGCTTTCAAACCTACTCTCTAAGGGGTTTTTCGGGGTGCTGAACACGAATCTGAAGTCCTTTTTCGATAAAACGCTTCCTTCATGGTTATTTTCGCGTTTTTTCATCAAAATTGCTCAAAAATTAACTCTGTTTAATCGCTTTCAAACCTACTCTCTAAGGGGTTTTTCGGGGTGCTGAACACGAATCTGAAGTCCTTTTTCGATAAAACGCTTCCTTCATGGTTATTTTCGCGTTTTTTCATCAAAATTGCTCAAAAATTAACTCTGTTTAATCGCTTTCAAACCTACTCTCTAAGGGGTTTTTCGGGGTGCTGAACACGAATCTGAAGTCCTTTTTTCGATAAAACGCTTCCTTCATGGTTATTTTCGCGTTTTTTCATCAAAATTGCTCAAAAATTAACTCTGTTTAATCGCTTTCAAACCTACTCTAAGGGGTTTTTCGGGGTGCTGAACACGAATCTGAAGTCCTTTTTTCGATAAAACGCTTCCTTCATGGTTATTTTCGCGTTTTTTCATCAAAATTGCTCAAAAATTAACTCTGTTTAATCGCTTTCAAACCTACTCTAAGGGGTTTTTCGGGGTGCTGAACACGAATCTGAAGTCCTTTTTTCGATAAAACGCTTCCTTCATGGTTATTTTCGCGTTTTTTCATCAAAATTGCTCAAAAATTAACTCTGTTTAATCGCTTTCAAACCTACTCTCTAAGGGGTTTTTCGGGGTGCTGAACACGAATCTGAAGTCCTTTTTCGATAAAACGCTTCCTTCATGGTTATTTTCGCGTTTTTTCATCAAAATTGCTCAAAAATTAACTCTGTTTAATCGCTTTCAAACCTACTCTCTAAGGGGTTTTTCGGGGTGCTGAACACGAATCTGAAGTCCTTTTTTCGATAAAACGCTTCCTTCATGGTTATTTTCGCGTTTTTTCATCAAAATTGCTCAAAAATTAACTCTGTTTAATCGCTTTCAAACCTACTCTCTAAGGGGTTTTTCGGGGTGCTGAACACGAATCTGAAGTCCTTTTTTCGATAAAACGCTTCCTTCATGGTTATTTTCGCGTTTTTTCATCAAAATTGCTCAAAAATTAACTCTGTTTAATCGCTTTCAAACCTACTCTCTAAGGGGTTTTTCGGGGTGCTGAACACGAATCTGAAGTCCTTTTTTCGATAAAACGCTTCCTTCATGGTTATTTTCGCGTTTTTTCATCAAAATTGCTCAAAAATTAACTCTGTTTAATCGCTTTCAAACCTACTCTCTAAGGGGTTTTTCGGGGTGCTGAACACGAATCTGAAGTCCTTTTTTCGATAAAACGCTTCCTTCATGGTTATTTTCGCGTTTTTTCATCAAAATTGCTCAAAAATTAACTCTGTTTAATCGCTTTCAAACCTACTCTCTAAGGGGTTTTTCGGGGTGCTGAACACGAATCTGAAGTCCTTTTTTCGATAAAACGCTTCCTTCATGGTTATTTTCGCGTTTTTTCATCAAAATTGCTCAAAAATTAACTCTGTTTAATCGCTTTCAAACCTACTCTCTAAGGGGTTTTTCGGGGTGCTGAACACGAATCTGAAGTCCTTTTTTCGATAAAACGCTTCCTTCATGGTTATTTTCGCGTTTTTTCATCAAAATTGCTCAAAAATTAACTCTGTTTAATCGCTTTCAAACCTACTCTCTAAGGGGTTTTTCGGGGTGCTGAACACGAATCTGAAGTCCTTTTTTCGATAAAACGCTTCCTTCATGGTTATTTTCGCGTTTTTTCATCAAAATTGCTCAAAAATTAACTCTGTTTAATCGCTTTCAAACCTACTCTCTAAGGGGTTTTTCGGGGTGCTGAACACGAATCTGAAGTCCTTTTTTCGATAAAACGCTTCCTTCATGGTTATTTTCGCGTTTTTTCATCAAAATTGCTCAAAAATTAACTCTGTTTAATCGCTTTCAAACCTACTCTCTAAGGGGTTTTTCGGGGTGCTGAACACGAATCTGAAGTCCTTTTTTCGATAAAACGCTTCCTTCATGGTTATTTTCGCGTTTTTTCATCAAAATTGCTCAAAAATTAACTCTGTTTAATCGCTTTCAAACCTACTCTCTAAGGGGTTTTTCGGGGTGCTGAACACGAATCTGAAGTCCTTTTTCGATAAAACGCTTCCTTCATGGTTATTTTCGCGTTTTTTCATCAAAATTGCTCAAAAATTAACTCTGTTTAATCGCTTTCAAACCTACTCTCTAAGGGGTTTTTCGGGGTGCTGAACACGAATCTGAAGTCCTTTTTTCGATAAAACGCTTCCTTCATGGTTATTTTCGCGTTTTTTCATCAAAATTGCTCAAAAATTAACTCTGTTTAATCGCTTTCAAACCTACTCTCTAAGGGGTTTTTCGGGGTGCTGAACACGAATCTGAAGTCCTTTTTTCGATAAAACGCTTCCTTCATGGTTATTTTCGCGTTTTTTCATCAAAATTGCTCAAAAATTAACTCTGTTTAATCGCTTTCAAACCTACTCTCTAAGGGGTTTTTCGGGGTGCTGAACACGAATCTGAAGTCCTTTTTTCGATAAAACGCTTCCTTCATGGTTATTTTCGCGTTTTTTCATCAAAATTGCTCAAAAATTAACTCTGTTTAATCGCTTTCAAACCTACTCTCTAAGGGGTTTTTCGGGGTGCTGAACACGAATCTGAAGTCCTTTTTTCGATAAAACGCTTCCTTCATGGTTATTTTCGCGTTTTTTCATCAAAATTGCTCAAAAATTAACTCTGTTTAATCGCTTTCAAACCTACTCTCTAAGGGGTTTTTCGGGGTGCTGAACACGAATCTGAAGTCCTTTTTTCGATAAAACGCTTCCTTCATGGTTATTTTCGCGTTTTTTCATCAAAATTGCTCAAAAATTAACTCTGTTTAATCGCTTTCAAACCTACTCTCTAAGGGGTTTTTCGGGGTGCTGAACACGAATCTGAAGTCCTTTTTTCGATAAAACGCTTCCTTCATGGTTATTTTCGCGTTTTTTCATCAAAATTGCTCAAAAATTAACTCTGTTTAATCGCTTTCAAACCTACTCTCTAAGGGGTTTTTCGGGGTGCTGAACACGAATCTGAAGTCCTTTTTTCGATAAAACGCTTCCTTCATGGTTATTTTCGCGTTTTTTCATCAAAATTGCTCAAAAATTAACTCTGTTTAATCGCTTTCAAACCTACTCTCTAAGGGGTTTTTCGGGGTGCTGAACACGAATCTGAAGTCCTTTTTTCGATAAAACGCTTCCTTCATGGTTATTTTCGCGTTTTTTCATCAAAATTGCTCAAAAATTAACTCTGTTTAATCGCTTTCAAACCTACTCTCTAAGGGGTTTTTCGGGGTGCTGAACACGAATCTGAAGTCCTTTTTTCGATAAAACGCTTCCTTCATGGTTATTTTCGCGTTTTTTCATCAAAATTGCTCAAAAATTAACTCTGTTTAATCGCTTTCAAACCTACTCTCTAAGGGGTTTTTCGGGGTGCTGAACACGAATCTGAAGTCCTTTTTCGATAAAACGCTTCCTTCATGGTTATTTTCGCGTTTTTTCATCAAAATTGCTCAAAAATTAACTCTGTTTAATCGCTTTCAAACCTACTCTCTAAGGGGTTTTTCGGGGTGCTGAACACGAATCTGAAGTCCTTTTTTCGATAAAACGCTTCCTTCATGGTTATTTTCGCGTTTTTTCATCAAAATTGCTCAAAAATTAACTCTGTTTAATCGCTTTCAAACCTACTCTCTAAGGGGTTTTTCGGGGTGCTGAACACGAATCTGAAGTCCTTTTTTCGATAAAACGCTTCCTTCATGGTTATTTTCGCGTTTTTTCATCAAAATTGCTCAAAAATTAACTCTGTTTAATCGCTTTCAAACCTACTCTCTAAGGGGTTTTTCGGGGTGCTGAACACGAATCTGAAGTCCTTTTTTCGATAAAACGCTTCCTTCATGGTTATTTTCGCGTTTTTTCATCAAAATTGCTCAAAAATTAACTCTGTTTAATCGCTTTCAAACCTACTCTCTAAGGGGTTTTTCGGGGTGCTGAACACGAATCTGAAGTCCTTTTTTCGATAAAACGCTTCCTTCATGGTTATTTTCGCGTTTTTTCATCAAAATTGCTCAAAAATTAACTCTGTTTAATCGCTTTCAAACCTACTCTCTAAGGGGTTTTTCGGGGTGCTGAACACGAATCTGAAGTCCTTTTTTCGATAAAACGCTTCCTTCATGGTTATTTTCGCGTTTTTTCATCAAAATTGCTCAAAAATTAACTCTGTTTAATCGCTTTCAAACCTACTCTCTAAGGGGTTTTTCGGGGTGCTGAACACGAATCTGAAGTCCTTTTTTCGATAAAACGCTTCCTTCATGGTTATTTTCGCGTTTTTTCATCAAAATTGCTCAAAAATTAACTCTGTTTAATCGCTTTCAAACCTACTCTCTAAGGGGTTTTTCGGGGTGCTGAACACGAATCTGAAGTCCTTTTTTCGATAAAACGCTTCCTTCATGGTTATTTTCGCGTTTTTTCATCAAAATTGCTCAAAAATTAACTCTGTTTAATCGCTTTCAAACCTACTCTCTAAGGGGTTTTTCGGGGTGCTGAACACGAATCTGAAGTCCTTTTTCGATAAAACGCTTCCTTCATGGTTATTTTCGCGTTTTTTCATCAAAATTGCTCAAAAATTAACTCTGTTTAATCGCTTTCAAACCTACTCTAAGGGGTTTTTCGGGGTGCTGAACACGAATCTGAAGTCCTTTTTTCGATAAAACGCTTCCTTCATGGTTATTTTCGCGTTTTTTCATCAAAATTGCTCAAAAATTAACTCTGTTTAATCGCTTTCAAACCTACTCTCTAAGGGGTTTTTCGGGGTGCTGAACACGAATCTGAAGTCCTTTTTTCGATAAAACGCTTCCTTCATGGTTATTTTCGCGTTTTTTCATCAAAATTGCTCAAAAATTAACTCTGTTTAATCGCTTTCAAACCTACTCTAAGGGGTTTTTCGGGGTGCTGAACACGAATCTGAAGTCCTTTTTTCGATAAAACGCTTCCTTCATGGTTATTTTCGCGTTTTTTCATCAAAATTGCTCAAAAATTAACTCTGTTTAATCGCTTTCAAACCTACTCTCTAAGGGGTTTTTCGGGGTGCTGAACACGAATCTGAAGTCCTTTTTCGATAAAACGCTTCCTTCATGGTTATTTTCGCGTTTTTTCATCAAAATTGCTCAAAAATTAACTCTGTTTAATCGCTTTCAAACCTACTCTCTAAGGGGTTTTTCGGGGTGCTGAACACGAATCTGAAGTCCTTTTTTCGATAAAACGCTTCCTTCATGGTTATTTTCGCGTTTTTTCATCAAAATTGCTCAAAAATTAACTCTGTTTAATCGCTTTCAAACCTACTCTCTAAGGGGTTTTTCGGGGTGCTGAACACGAATCTGAAGTCCTTTTTTCGATAAAACGCTTCCTTCATGGTTATTTTCGCGTTTTTTCATCAAAATTGCTCAAAAATTAACTCTGTTTAATCGCTTTCAAACCTACTCTCTAAGGGGTTTTTCGGGGTGCTGAACACGAATCTGAAGTCCTTTTTTCGATAAAACGCTTCCTTCATGGTTATTTTCGCGTTTTTTCATCAAAATTGCTCAAAAATTAACTCTGTTTAATCGCTTTCAAACCTACTCTCTAAGGGGTTTTTCGGGGTGCTGAACACGAATCTGAAGTCCTTTTTTCGATAAAACGCTTCCTTCATGGTTATTTTCGCGTTTTTTCATCAAAATTGGTTATTTTTTTCGCGTTTTTTCATCAAAAATTGCTCAAAAATTAACTCTGTTTAATCGCTTTCAAACCTACTCTCTAAGGGGTTTTTCGGGGTGCTGAACACGAATCTGAAGTCCTTTTTCGATAAAACGCTTCCTTCATGGTTATTTTCGCGTTTTTTCATCAAAATTGCTCAAAAATTAACTCTGTTTAATCGCTTTCAAACCTACTCTCTAAGGGGTTTTTCGGGGTGCTGAACACGAATCTGAAGTCCTTTTTTCGATAAAACGCTTCCTTCATGGTTATTTTCGCGTTTTTTCATCAAAATTGCTCAAAAATTAACTCTGTTTAATCGCTTTCAAACCTACTCTCTAAGGGGTTTTTCGGGGTGCTGAACACGAATCTGAAGTCCTTTTTCGATAAAACGCTTCCTTCATGGTTATTTTCGCGTTTTTTCATCAAAATTGCTCAAAAATTAACTCTGTTTAATCGCTTTCAAACCTACTCTCTAAGGGGTTTTTCGGGGTGCTGAACACGAATCTGAAGTCCTTTTTTCGATAAAACGCTTCCTTCATGGTTATTTTCGCGTTTTTTCATCAAAATTGCTCAAAAATTAACTCTGTTTAATCGCTTTCAAACCTACTCTCTAAGGGGTTTTTCGGGGTGCTGAACACGAATCTGAAGTCCTTTTTTCGATAAAACGCTTCCTTCATGGTTATTTTCGCGTTTTTTCATCAAAATTGCTCAAAAATTAACTCTGTTTAATCGCTTTCAAACCTACTCTCTAAGGGGTTTTTCGGGGTGCTGAACACGAATCTGAAGTCCTTTTTTCGATAAAACGCTTCCTTCATGGTTATTTTCGCGTTTTTTCATCAAAATTGCTCAAAAATTAACTCGTTTAATCGCTTTCAAACCTACTCTCTAAGGGGTTTTTCGGGGTGCTGAACACGAATCTGAAGTCCTTTTTTCGATAAAACGCTTCCTTCATGGTTATTTTCGCGTTTTTTCATCAAAATTGCTCAAAAATTAACTCTGTTTAATCGCTTTCAAACCTATTCGATAAAACGCTTCCTTCATGGTTATTTTCGCGTTTTTTCATCAAAATTGCTCAAAAATTAACTCTGTTTAATCGCTTTCAAACCTACTCTCTAAGGGGTTTTTCGGGGTGCTGAACACGAATCTGAAGTCCTTTTTCGATAAAACGCTTCTTCATGGTTATTTTCGCGTTTTTTCATCAAAATTGCTCAAAAATTAACTCTGTTTAATCGCTTTCAAACCTACTCTCTAAGGGGTTTTTCGGGGTGCTGAACACGAATCTGAAGTCCTTTTTCGATAAAACGCTTCCTTCATGGTTATTTTCGCGTTTTTTCATCAAAATTGCTCAAAAATTGCGCTTTCAAACCTACTCTAAGGGGTTTTTCGGGGTGCTGAACACGAATCTGAAGTCCTTTTTCGATAAAACGCTTCCTTCATGGTTATTTTCGCGTTTTTTCATCAAAATTGCTCAAAAATTAACTCTGTTTAATCGCTTTCAAACCTACTCTAAGGGGTTTTTCGGGGTGCTGAACACGAATCTGAAGTCCTTTTTTCGATAAAACGCTTCCTTCATGGTTATTTTCGCGTTTTTTCATCAAAATTGCTCAAAAATTAACTCTGTTTAATCGCTTTCAAACCTACTCTAAGGGGGTTTTTCGGGGTGCTGAACACGAATCTGAAGTTTTTTTT
>JAVIWC010006554.1:0-11592 GCA_031894815.1 Creontiades dilutus | reverse complement strand
TTGATTGTTGTTTCAACGTTTCCTTGAAATCGTTCAATAAAGTACTTTCAGTACTGTAAAACACTCTACTAGATAACATGATCCTGCTTTTGCACTCTTATTTTCCGGTCCGACTACCAAAGGTAACCTAAAGTTACTGCTACCGGAAGGTGATCGGAAACATGCGAAAAATCCTTTACTACGACATTTTCAAAAAATTCAACCGTACTTAGATTTAATGTATAAGATCTATCACACTATTTCCCAACCCAACATAGGTGTAATTCGCCGGACAGTCATTAATTGAACGACTATTACATGTTATTAAGCCAAATTCCTGCATTAGTTCATTGATTAATCCACCGTGCTTATTTACAGTTCCATCCAAAGAGCCCCTATTTGCTTGTAGCAATGATCCTAGCAATGAATCAACCGAAGTATCCCCAAGATTTCCTATCCGGGTGTTCATATCGCCCCAAGTCATGCCAACATGCACCGCTGGGGAGCGCATTAGAAATGCATGTAACCGCATCTCTCACCATTTGTACAGCTGCCTCGTCACCTAGTGAAGGGCTGAAATAAAAAAGTCCCACTCCTATCGTTAAGTGTGGTAATACAATTTTTAGAATAACCCAATATTTGGATACATCAATAATATGGCAAACTTTCTCAAAACGTTTCTTGACAAATAGCATGATTCCCCCGCTAGGCCTTCTTTTACTACTGTTTTTGGTTGCCAAACTATCGAAACAAATATAATCATTAAAAATTGTAGGTTTTTGGCAATCTCGAACTTCGTGCCATGTCTCTATAAGACCACAAATATCGTAAGAACAAGTATTTAATTCAGAACTTATGTCCTCATCTATGCTCCTGAGTTTACCGTTAATCTTTCAAAAACATGAAGTGATTTCTTGACTTGAATGACATACTGTTTGGTACACTATTTTGTCGTTCGAGATCGCTGGCTGTAGTTGTTAGGATGATTTCTACTGACCTATTTGGGAGAAAATTTTTATATTACACCGAATCATCAAATTTATGGAAATCGGCATATGATCGGAAAATATAGCTTGCTCAACTCTGAAATCTTCAATGCAATCTAAAAACCTTAGTGTTGCACAACATAAATCATTCACCGATGCTCCACTATAACCGATGTAAGTAAACTCACCCATTGCGTCATTTATCGAGCGACCATTCAACACTATTAAACTTTGTTCAGTGCACCATTCCACCAATTTCCCACCTCTTCCATCCATCTTTTCGTCCTTTGAACTCCTCTCGCTACTTCAGATTACCCCCAAGAGCTCCTCCGGAACCAGCTGGGCTACACCAATTCTTACGTTGCAATCCCCCATCAAAATTACTTCGCTAGCTTCAGCCGAATCAAAGGCTTGAATGGTACGAGCAAAATCACTTTCCCAACTCCTGCCATTTAAATACTGGAAACAGAATAACTTCTCGATTAACCTCCACCATTATTTTATAAACATCAAAATAATACACCTTTTCAAAATAAACAAATTCTTTAACAGACTTCTGAAATGCTAGCAAAAATCCCCCAATAGCTCTACCTTTCAAAGCATATCTATTAGCTGGGACCCATTTAACATAGTAGTCATTAAAATAATGATCAAATTTCTTGGAATTTTCTTCTTCGATGAAAGTTTACAATAATATGGTTATTTGAAATTGCTTGAGATATGACAAAAAATCTTGTTGACCAATTTTCGTATTTAAACCGTTTACATTGTACGATACAATTTTGATATTGTGACCACTAGGTTTTTGGTGCACCTCCCTCAATACTTGCTGCTTTGATGATTGCTATGGTCCTCCACTGATGGCGTCCTTCAATGTACTCGAACGATGATTTCCCGCGAGCTTAACGACGTGATCGCGAATGAACGAATTGATGTCCTTCTCCATCACCTCATTCAGTAACTGTACGCCATCCTGCCCCTCCAGTGTAACAAGACCTTCAGAACCAGACCATTTGAACTTCTTTCCCTCTACTATTAAAATATCACCTTTCATTTTTATTGATTTTCTTGAATTGAGGGACACACAGTGCTTTTTGATCTGCAAAAGAGCCGATCTACATTGACGACTTTGAGAGGTTACGTCTTCATGCACTACAATACCAGTTCCTTTTAAGAACCTAACTTTTGAAAAAACCATTGAGACCTGCTTCGAATCCTGGAACTCCACAAGAATCGGACTGGGCCTATCCTCGCCCCTCGCCTTCCCCAACGTGTACGCCTGGATGATACGGACATCATCCAACTTCAATATCTTGGCACACACATCCATCACAGCAGCGTCCGGTGTCAAGCTGGTTGGCACCTCAACACCTCGAAAGATCAACTTATTTTTATTGATTGCATTTCACACAAAATTCAATTGATCCTTTAGGGCTCGCGTCTCATTTTACCTATTTGGATTGATCAGTTGATCATATTTGTGTGCCTCCCGAAATTCAATAATCGCTGTATCACCTGTGAAACACGCACACTCCAAAGCTTAGTATAAATTCAAATCATGAACGCAAGCCAATTGAATAATAAACCCCAGTGGAGGAATTTGCAGCGTTTTTTAAGTGCCTTCATCCTAATTAGACCAACATTTAGTTCTTTTTAAACAAAACATTAATTTTTTGTAATTAGCTGAAGAATCTTAAGTTAAGTTTAGTCAATATTGTTATACTTTTCACTCTTATTTTGTCATATATTCAAGTAGAATATATTAATTATAATATATTCAAGTAGTATATTAATTATAATAAATTTTTTAGACCATAGTACTTCGGTGTTTCATTTATTCATTGTACTCATTGTTTGGTGTATCATTGTACTTTATACCCGTTTGATTTATTAACGTTGTTTATTACTCATCACAAATAAAAAAAGTATATGTTTAGCAAATTTACTTTACTTTAAAGATAGAATAGTGTTCTTTTTAAGAATCCAAAAGGGCCTAAAAATGGCTACTTTTAGCCTCCCCCCCCCCGCTTTTTCGAGCCCCACCAAACTTTTGGACAAGTCGGCGCCCATGAATAGGATCATTCACGGGTAGTAACAGTTGGCGCGGGCAGTAGGACCTAAACAATACTTAATTAAATCCATCTCGATATAAGAGACTGTGAACAACACATTACCTGATGTGGCATCCTCACTTCCTCGCCCAACTGCTGACTTATTCCAGCGAGCATCTGCTCAGCCAGAGGCCTGCAGTTTAACTTTGTCATTTCGTCCGACTCAAAACAGCTGGGAGGGATGGTATTTGACTCCACAGAAATGGCTCGTAGGTCGAGGGAGTTTAACCTGCATTCGAAGAGGTCGCAGTTCAACCCGTTCGAGTGGTGCTGCTAAAGGGAAAAAAACCTCTGCCAAGTGGGTGTGGCACATAGCTTCCTCGTATCCATAACATGACTGTATAGATCATTGAAAATTATTATTGACTAAAGAACTTCGTTCAATTAGGCGAAGTAAATGTTGAATTAGGGTAAATTTATTGTTATGCAGGAGCATAACTTGAGAAAATAAAGGTAGGCATGTTCAACTATTGAACAAACTATAAAATATACCTAATAAGTCCGAACAATCCCTGAAAATTTCATCGAAATCGGTCAAAAACTCCCGGTGTTATGCTTGTGGCAAGGATTTCACGTTTGCGCATGAGCAGAGGCTGCTATTGATCCGGGGGTCATGAAACTCATAGCTGACCATCTACACAACAAACCGCACAATCCCTGAGAATTTCATCAAAATTGGTCAAGAACTCCCGAAGTTATGCCCGTAACAAAGATTTCACGTTTGCGCATGCGCAGAGGCTACTATTGATCCGGGGCGTCCATTTTACCTATTTGGGGACCATCTGCACATTACAACCGAACAATCCCTGAAAATGTCATCGAAATTAGTCGAGAACTCCCACAGTTATGCGCGTAACAAAGATTTCACGTTTGCGCATGCGCATCGGATAACAACGATCCTGGGGTCATGTAACATAAGGGGGACGCCTAACCCGAACAATCCCTGAAAATTTCATCGAAATTGGTCAAGAACCCCCGGAGTTATGCGCGTAACAAAGATTTCACGTTTGCGCATGCGCAGAGACTACTATTGATCCGGGGGTCATGAAACCTATAGGGGACCATCTACACCCCAACCCGAACAATCCCTGAAAATTTCATCAAAATTGGTCAAGAACTCTCGGAGTTATGCGCGTAACAAGGATTTCACGTTTGCGCATGCGCAGAGGCTACTATTAATCCGGAGATCATGAAACTCATAGGGGACCATCTACACATCAAACCAAACAATCCCTGAAAATTTCATCGAAATTGGTCAAGAACTCCCGGAGTTATGCGCGTAACAAGGATTTCACGTTTGCGCATGCGCAGAGGCTACTATTGATCCGGGGGTCATGAAACCTATAGGGACCATCTACACCCCAACCCGCACAATCCCTGAAAATTTCATCAAAATCGGACAATAACTTCGTGTAGTTTTGCCCGTAACAAGGATTTGCTGACAGACAGACAGACAGACAGACACACAGACACACAGACACACAGACACACAGACAGACACGGAACCAAAATTGTTCAGAAAGGTCTAAAACGCAAAATGCGAGTGGAATTTTTGATTTTGGAGACAAAAAAATTTTCACATTCCGAAAGTGAAAACAATGCTTCCGCTACTTTAGTAGACTCGGAAGCAAAAATTGACATTGACGCTGAATGGATAGATGACTGAAGTGATGAATAATTATTATGACATTTCTAAAAATAAAAACGTCTGCCAAAATTTCATCGAAATCGGTCAAGAACTCCCGGAGTTATGCGCGTAACAAGGATTTCACGTTTGCGCATGCGCAGAGGCTACTATTGATCCGGGGTCATGAAACCTATAGGGGACCATCTGCACCCCAACCCGCACAATCCCTGAAAGTTTCATCAAAATCGGACAATAAATTCGTGTAGTTTTGCCCGTAACAAGGATTTGCTGACAGACAGACAGACACGGAACCAAAATTGTTCAGAAAGGTCTAAAACGCAAAATGCGAGTGGAATTTTGGAGACAAAAAAATTTTCACATTCCGAAAGTGAAAACAATGCTTCCGCTACTTTAGTAGACTCGGAAGCAAAAAAAGTGCGGCCTAAATTTGTACTCTTTTTGAAGAACACTTCGAATGAGCCCTTTGGAGGTCCGTAGGTCAAACGATTCTCGATCTATGGCCCGATTTATGGTGACAACATTCGCGTTATTTTGGTTTGCTATTGTTTTTGTGTTGATATCAGTAACCTAGTGGCGTAGTGATGTAGTAATGTGGATACTGGAATGAACTCCTAAAAGGCTTTGTAGGCGATACACGGGTTGAAGCATTGTGATAACCATTAAAAAAAAAACGCTGCAAAAATTCAATCGGCTTGCGTTCATGATTTGAGTTTATACTAAGCTTTGGAGTGTGCGGGTTTCACAGGTGATAGAGCGATTATTGAATTTCAGGAAATATGCATAGTGCACGTAAATCTGTTCTCGACCAAAATACCTATTTGGATTGATCAGTTGATCAGATTTGTGGGCCTCCTGAAATTCAATAATCGCTCTATCACTTGTGAAACACGCACACTCCAAAGCTCAGTAGAAATTCAAATCATGAACGCAAGCCAATTGAATAATAAACCCCAGTGATTTGTATGGTGTTGTCGAATTTCTAGATCATATGGAGGTTATCTTCTGAAACGGAGTAAGTCACTTGCGAAGAAGTTGTGGAAACCCATTTCAATAAAAACTGAGTAAGATAGAACGTTGTCTATATTTCCACGAGTTCATGTTTGTTACTGATGATGACCTAACCGTCGAAATCGATTTAACTGTGTAACTCTTTATTTTCGTGAAAATATAGACAACGTTCTATCTTACTCCGTTTTGAAACTAAGTTCTATCTTCTGAAACTATCTTTTGAAGTTGCAGTCCTGTAGTTAGGAACTGTTATTAACACGACTACAGCAATATACCTGTAGGAAATAGTTGATGTCAGGATCGCAATATCGATTATGTTCGGAACGATTTCAAGATCGATTTCTAGAAGCGTCAGTCGCCGATGGGAGCAGTCTCTGTCGGCGGCCGGGAGGAAAATCTGTGAAGGCGGCAGTGATAAGTTCCGTGAGGCTGCGGATGGACCGATCTGGCATGTGGAGCATCCACGACATCGAGCTTATCCATGTCGCCATCTGAAGTCGGTAGGTACCTAAGTATGTAGTGTAGCATGTAAAAGAATGGAGTTCACGTACGACTCTGTCGACATGATCTAACAGTATACCTAGTGGAGTTTGCTGACTGATGAAACTCGCTTAAAATAACCGAAATTTACTCCTTAACAAACAAATATCAACGTGGAATGTGATATAAAATACTTTGTAGTTTAGGTGTTAACTAGGATTATTAAAATAGTCTATATTTGAACGTCAGCATTGGATTCAGAGTTGAGAAGCAGGCAGATATTGTGGCCTATGATATGAACTCAGTGCCAAAATAAATGAGGTATAATTGCATTCTTGGTGCCATGAAAAGAGCCAAATTTATGGTTCCGCGAGGTTATCGATTATGAACGAAATTCGCCAATAGGCTCTTCAGCTGATCGCTGCGTCCCCAAACTTCTAGACATCCCACAGACAGTTGGATGACTTCTTTTTAAATAATAACTCCGTAAACACTTCACTAGTCAGTCAGTACTAACTAAAACTGATAAGTATCTAAATACTTACAACGGTGCAACATACTAAATATCGACGCAGTCGTTGAAACTCACCAACAGAAAACACCTGCCCACGCTTCACTTGTCCGGAGATAGGTATATAACAAAAGCTATAAAAACCTCGATTTCAGAATTAACTCGTGAAAAGCATCGCAATCATATCAGGGGATTCGATCTTCACGATTTACGGAGCGATTTTGACCATGTTTTACTGTCAAATCAAATCAAATAATTTCATTTGTATGAATCACTCACGTGATTGTTACAAGGATACGGAGGTTCATAGTACAGAAAAATGAATAAAATAACACAAGTTAAAATAGGTAAATCAAAAGCTTCATGTATGCTCATCAAAATAATAAACTTGATAGTCTTCCCCTCAAATACCGATAACCTTAGTTGATCAAGATCACAATTTACACTTTTTTTCTATTTAGCTCCACTGTCCTTTGTTTGGCGCCGAGCCAAAAAAACCCGGTGGGATCATGTGCGCAATTGGTGATGAGGAGGGGGGAAGATGATCTTTACCTAATTCGTTTTTCGCAAATGCTCTCAGTATAAGCAATCTTAGTGTAAACTGGTAAATCTTCTTCTTTCCATTTCCCGCATTGAGCAGTGAACGAAGGTGTGATAAAGTACGCAAGTGTTGAACCTGGATTAGGTTTTAATTCACAAAGAACTCGAATATATGTGATTTTTGAGAAATTTCGAGAAAATAAGAGGATTTGCGTCCTTTCACCGTTAGGCAACTATTCTGCAAGAAAATCCTCCTATATTTGCATAAGCACCCTGAAATAATTCATTCTGTCCCCCTCCATGAAATATAGTAAACCCCCGACCACGGTTGCAACTCACAACACGTGGTCCCAAGTACATAATCGGTATTATTCATAGGAGTCTGAACCATGATTTGAAAAATCCACAAATGTTCTCAATTTAAAGAAAAATTTATGAATTCCTAATAACAAATGGGCCACAACATTTTGAAAATATTATAATAAGCAATTATGTTTACTAAGATGTCATTTTGTTTAAGGAACGTTTTAGAGAAGATATATTTATAAGAGAATAATTATAAGAGAAAATAATGAAGCGTAAAGTACTCTCCCCCGTAGCATCACAGACCTCGGTCTAGCGCTGTGGGGTAATTGGCACCAAATATTAAATTGTGCTTATTATGTATTTTAATTCCTATAAGTAACCTATATTATAGGTTTAAGATATAAGAAATATCAGAAGAAATGTTTGTTTTTGTTTTGAAAGTCAATAAATTCTTCTCTCTCTCTCTCTCTCTCTCTCTCTCTCTCTCTCTCTCTCTCTCTCTCTCTCTCTCTCTCTCTCTCTCTCTCTCTCTCTCTTTTCTTTTTTCTTGAATTTTTCTTGAATTATCTATCTAAACAGTTTTGGGATTTGAGAACTTTTTCTGCCCAGAAGTAGCCAATTGTTAACTAGCTATTTTTCGAGAAAAAATGTATTTTCTGAATAATAAGAATAGGTAACTTAATATTCCAATTGTTTTGGTCTCAGACATACGTAGTGTAGGAAAGTACAAAGTACGGTTGCATAAATAACATTAACCACGAATTGAAACAATAAAATTCGTTATGATTGGCCCTAATTTTACCAGCCCTAACACTTCATGCGGGGAGGTTTTAATCTCAATATCGCATTTCTCCCATTTCCTGCATTTTCCCTCCATGCTCCACCCCCCCCCCCCCCGCATTGCAGGCCCTGCGGGCCCCTCAATAACCCCCCCCCCCCACAATAAAAACATCTATAATTTATCAAGTCCTTTGGCACTCGTATTGCGTTAAAACTTCCCCAAGGATGTAGTTTATGTTTGAATGTCGTCACGCTAAACGTTGTTTCAATAAACTTTACCCCACATTTTTTTGGAACCCCCAAGAATTTCATGTGAGAGTTGGGCACCCCTGCCCAAAATAATATTCATGTGAGAAATATCCCGTTGTATATTTAGAACTTTCACAATTTAACTTTTAAGCAATATTTTTCTTCTTTTTTTCTTTTTATTCTTTAAGCCATCTTACTCTAAAAAACTTGGGGAAGAATTGATCTCTGCTTGGTATGCATTTTTCGACGAACCTTTTGGGCTCACTTGAGCAGTGCAAGTTGTTGTTGACACTCAACAGGTCCAACTCGCTTGGAGTACCAAGCCTAAGCAACTCGTCGCACCATCACTCTTTTGTCGATACTGTATCACCTCACCTCCGCCCATCAAGGGTCTCTTCTGTCTTTTGAATTTCCGCTTCTCTTCCCTTGAAACGACCGCAGGGATTAGGGATGTCCCTTTAAGGGGACTCAAGCCGAAGGTAAGTGGATAGGTCGGATCATCGAAGGGTGATCGATAATTTCCTCCCAGGAGCCGACTAAGGTCGGATTTCACGCTGTAGTGACGCATGCTGGTTCGTTTTCACCAACTCAGCTGTGGCCAACAGCCTGCGAGTTAGGAGCTCATATTCTGAGAACGTGCAAAATCTAAACGTGAAATGAGAACGTGAAAAATCTAAACGTGATCTTCGATCGATAAAAAGATACAGAAGTAGTAGTAGTAGTAGTAGTAGTAGTAGTGTAGTTTTAAAAAAAGCTTCGGACGGAGGGCGGACGGATTTTTTTGGTTTATTATTTTCAATAATAATAATAAAATTCAATAAGTAATACATTTAAAAATTCCGTTTGTCCGCCGTCCGTCGCTTCCTTCCGAAACTTCTAAACGAAAGTTTACGAAACTTGACTGAAAAATCGAACATCCACCAGGGATGTGCGAGTAAGCTCGGCTCCTTGATCAGTCAACCCTGAAGAATCAAATTTGCAAGAAAAAATGTCTGCCAGCTTGTGTGTGGCTTTTAGCTTCCTCATATTCGTAACATGAATGTATGATTAAAAAAATGAACTAAATAAACTTGAAAGATTCTCTTCGAAGAGTTGAATTGAAGCTTTTTGCGATTCACAGGATGGAAATCCCACGGGCATATTACCGCAGACATCAACGCCTTCAAATGTATGGGTATTGTAGGTTTGTCACTCTAATTCTGCAGCAGATACAAAGATGACTCATCTTGAAATTGATAGAAGATTATTAAATCGGCTTCCCCCACCTATCCTATGAATTTTAGGAAGGTATCACTGGTACCAGAGAAAATTACGCTTGACGAATTTCACGTTGCACAGGCGCAGAGTGAGCTACTTATTCGATCTTTTTCCTTACGGGGTCCCAGGCAACGATTTCCATGGTTTTACAGAGAAAAATATCGAAAGCCATTTATTCTGTTACAATAAGCAATGTGCAAATACTTTGAAGCATGTCACAGAATGTTAAATTAAAAAACCTGTTTTTTCCAGAATGAGTTTTCCTAAGGAAAATTTCTGGATGAATATGGACAGTAAACACGTTCTGTTCATGAGATGAAGGTTGGAAAGTTGAGGCAGGCTCTGCAGCGAGTATTAGGAAATAACTCGATTGCCTTCCCAAACTCTATTACTCGCGGCGGAGGTCTCTACAGATAAGTTCCTACTTCACCGTGAAAGAGCTCGTTTAGCCACGAGTACGAGGTACTCACATAAACTCAAGCCCAAACAGCAAAGTCAATCCTCATGGAAACAATTCTCTTTTTATATTAGTGAAGAATGGCAGTTCTTCAGCCTAATGTTGCACAACGCACAAGTTTCTTTTTTCATATGGGAGCATTTTTCATTTTCATTACAGCTTCGGATTTTACGCTCGATTTCTTAAAAATGATTCAGGAGTGCCCACCCCCCCTAAGCGTCATGACGTACTCATCCTGAGTTGATCCTTTTCACCTATTCCATAGGATTTTTGAAGATTTTTTCTTTAATTGTGTCTTTCCCAACATTTTGATTATTATTTGTAGTTATATTCTCACATCTGGCTTCACATCCTTACCTTATGTATATTGTTGTAATTACCAGTGACTCTAAACTTATTTCATGTTTCTATTTTTTTGTAATTGGGTTCGCCCGTTCATATAAATAGATGAATCAATAACTCAAAACTGGCATACCCCGGATCAATTTTGGATTTTGGTTTATTATTCAATAATAAACCATTGTAATCGCTCTGGAAAAAAATTCTAACCCCCCTGAAAATTTCATGGTTTACGTTTCAAAGGGTGTAGAATCCGAATCTGCAATAAAAAAATTTCCGTCCGTCCGCCGTACGCCGTACGCACGATATCTCTTCAGGAAAAAATCCATGTTGGTCCGACAACGCCCCAATTCTTTAGCCAGCTTTCTAACTCAAATTGAAGTGCCATTTAAGGGTTGTCAAAGTTTTGTAAAATCCCTAAAACCTCAAAACAAGTCGAAGGTCGGCCTAAATTTGTACTCTTTTTGAAGAACACTAAACGAGGAATCGAATGAGCCCTTCCCAGGTCTGTAGGTCAAACCATTCCCGATTTATGGCATGATTAATGCGGCCAAGATTTGCGTTTTTCGAGTTCTGTTATCGCCTTCTTGATAACTGGCAGTTTCCCATCTGGCCGTTCCAAGCGCCCTCAACTCGAATATGGGAGTGAGCCCATTTCCTTTAATTTGATGTAGGTCTGATATGAAATCAAGAGAGACTTTGGGTAGTATAAAGGGAACTGCAAATATGGAGCGCAGTTTAAATGATATAAGGTAGCAGAAGCAAAACGCTGCAAATTCTTTCACTGGGGTTTATTATTCAATTGGCTTGCGTTCATGATTTGAATGTCTACTAAGCTTTGTAGTGTGCGTATTTCACAAGTGATAGGGCGATTATTGAATTTCAGGAGGCACACAAATATGATCAACTGATCAATCCAAACAGGTATTTGGGTTGAGAAC
>JAVIWC010006553.1:0-113721 GCA_031894815.1 Creontiades dilutus | reverse complement strand
AATATGAAACACACAAACAAATGCACAGAAGAATTTAACAATTATGATCAAAATATCAAATTCCAAGACAGATTTCAAGCCAATTTCAATGTATTCAAAGTTTTAATGGATCTTTTCGGAATTTTTTCATAGTTACAGAATTTTTCTGTGTGTAGCTTCGAAAAACATAGTCTTGTGTTAACAGCCAACATTGGACACTATGAAACATCCAGATGTTTCGATTTACGGGACGATATTACCAAACAAAACTTTGATATCCACCACAAAAAACCTGATTTTAATACATTTTGAATAAGATTTTACGAAATACACAGCTTTCTACGGATTTTTTCGGTAGTTATAGGACGCGATGGCCGACCTGTAGGTACAAAGAATAAAATTGTCCAAAATGTTCATTATACCCACAATTTTACCGATTGAAGTAAAAAATTGGACACTTTTACATAACTCGGATATTTTCAATATTTAGAAATTATGAACGTTATATAAACTATATAAATGTAGTTGAATGACCATGTAATTCAATTGAAATGAATTTATAAGATGGATTTCAAGCCAATTTCAATGGATCTTTTCGGAATTGTTTCATTGGTTACATTTTCTCTCTGTTTGCAACTTTGACAACCTAATCATGTGTTTTCAGCCTGAAGACAACGTATATGATTGGACATTATGAAACATCCAAATTTTTAGATTCACCGGACGGTATTACCGAACAAAACTTTGATATCCACCACAAAACTTGGATGATTTCAATGCATGGACATACGATTTCACGAAATACACATTACGCTTTCTACGAATTGTTTACGGAGTTAATACTTCACATGAGATCGGACAACTTGTAGGTACAACCAATGAAATTGTCCAATGTTGGGCAATATGAAACATCCAAAATGTCCATTCTACAGCAATTTTACCGATTGAAGTAAAAAATTGGACACTTTTACATGAAACTCGGATATATTCAACATTTAGACATTATGAACCATAAAGATTGGCCACTATGAATATACTTGATTGAATTAAAATGAATTCATAAGATCGCGTATTTCTCTTCAATTTTTCATCTTTTTGGCATCTTTAACAGTTGAATATGTTTATTTCATATTGGAAATGTCCGGTTCCATCTGAAAAGTTCGATTTGTGTGGCAAATTTAAAGAAATAGCTGTTTCAAGAAAAAGGCTATTTTTACATTTTTCCAGAGAGGCGTCTGTCCTGGCCAGAGTATTATTATTACCTCCATGATTAATTGTTTTGCCTAGAAGGACTACTGTGTATTATGTTGATTAAAAATTGAGTTGATTATTTGAATTCCTAAGAGTGACTATTCTTAATTACTAAATGCCTAGAAGGAGGCAAGACAGCGTCATTTCTAGTGTGTTCGTTATAACAATTTATCTTGGAACCTTCGAATTATAAATACGCGTTATAAAGACGTAGGTACTTCTCCTATATCAACTAGGAAACTGTCCACCATTAGACACTTTAATATAAGACTTGGATAGTTTCAATATTTGGACATTATGAACACTAGAAAGATTGGACATTATGAATATGTAGTTGATTCAATCAAAATTAATTTATTAGATGGCGTATTTCGTCTTTAATTTTTCCTCTTTGTAGAATCTTTAACAGTTGAATCTGATTATTTCGAATTAGGAATGTCTTGTTCCTCTTGGTAAGTTTAAGGCTCGTGGAAACTTGGATAGTTTCAATATTTGGACATTATGAACACTATAAAGATTGGACATTATGAATATAGTTGATTCAATCAAAATGAATTCATAAAATGGCGTATTTTGTCTTCAATTTTCCTCTTTTTGTGATCTTTAACAGTTGAATCTGTTGATTTAATATTGGAAATGTCTTGTTCCTTCCGATAAGTTCCAGGTTTGTGGAAACTTGGATAGTTTCAATATTTGGACATTATGAACACTATGAAGTTGATTGAATCAAAGTAAATTTATGAAATGGCCTATTTTGTCTTTAATTTTTCCTCTTTTTAGAATCTTTAACAGTTGAATAAAAAACCCCATCGCCGGTAGCCGTCACAACTCTCAAACTAAACGACGAATCGACCGAAATCCTGCTTTCCCGCCGTTAAGGTAAGTTATATTACAGTTTATTCTCAGTTTAAAGATGTAAATGTGAAGATTCGTAACGATTTTCGGAGTTGGAAATGCGTTGAACCTCTGGCGAAGGAACTTCCACCGAATACCGCCCGGTTTTGTGGCGTCACGCGGTGGAACTGGCATCTACTAACACTCCTAACCTATAAACCCCAAAACCATCTTAAACGCGCATAAAATATCCCAAATTAAGCCCCAATTCCTCATATATCCTTCCTCATAACCATTTCCACCTTACATAACCCAAAATCGACATTTCAGAGGCGTTCATACTCGAAAAAACACTTCATAGTTGATCGTACCGTTTTGTTTTCGGCACTAACAACCGACGCTATTCCATTATCCCTCAATTCAACCCATCATTAACTCCTTTACCAACCATTCATAACCAAATACCCACATACCATAAAATCTTCAATTTTTGCCCTAAACCACCCAAGAATTCCTCACTCAAACAAAACCACGTAGCTATCCCAATTTTTGGCGGTTTGTCCACACCAAAATACCCGATTTCATCTCTCCTAACACAAATTAAACCCACAAAACATCACTATTCACCACCATTCCCACTCAAAACCGCACAATCCACCGTAAATTCTCACTTCTACAATCACAATCGTCATATTCATCGATTTTTTTCCGTTGAAATCGTCATTTTTCGGTCGAGTCGGAAGTTATCGCACATTTCTAACCTTTTCGCACGTAACCACGCCCTTAATATCGCTTTTGAATAAACATCGTGATATCCTCAATTTTAGGTTGTAACATTTCAAATCATAACTTTTATAAACTGCGCTACCCTAATACACAAAACCCACAATGCATTGAACATTCAAATTCTTGAAATCCCTATTTAGGATTAACTAAGCCAATAAAAATACTATAATTTCCTCTTCCCTAGTATTTAAAAAGAATTTGCATCGTCATTTACCGTGATTTATCAAAAATTTATGAACATTTGATTCTAGAAGTAACTTCTTTCGTTCATTAATTGGCTAAAATTCCTTCAGATAACGTCAAAAGTATGGAATTTCCAGTATTTAAATAGGATTTGGGTTATTAATGGCAAACATACGTTTTTGTCAACGTGTAGTTTATATTTTTCATAACAAATCATGAAGCTTTTTGGTTTGTTGTCAAACAATGTATTTGTATATAGTTTAATTTTAAAAGAACCCAAGCTGGTAGGTGTAGGTAATTGTACTTGATGATGCATAGGCCCCAGATCAGCTGAGAGGCTCCTGAAGCTAATTTGTACTCTATTTACTCTCACAAGGTGGAATTTAGTATGTAGGCTCCTTAGTAGGTAATTGTACTTGATGATGCATAGGCCCCAGATCAGCTGAGAGGCTCCTGAAGCTAATTTGTACTCTATTTACTCTCACAAGGTGGAATTTAGTATGTAGGCTCCTTAGTAGGTAATTGTACTTGATGATGCATAGGCCCCAGATCAGCTGAGAGGCTCCTGAAGCTAATTTGTACTCTATTTACTCTCACAAGGTGGAATTTAGTATGTAGGCTCCTTAGTAGGTAATTGTACTTGATGATGCATAGGCCCCAGATCAGCTGAGAGGCTCCTGAAGCTAATTTGTACTCTATTTACTCTCACAAGGTGGAATTTAGTATGTAGGCTCCTTAGTAGGTAATTGTACTTGATGATGCATAGGCCCCAGATCAGCTGAGAGGCTCCTGAAGCTAATTTGTACTCTATTTACTCTCACAAGCTGGAATTTAGTATGTAGGCTCCTTAGTAGGTAATTGTACTTGATGATGCATAGGCCCCAGATCAGCTGAGAGGCTCCTGAAGCTAATTTGTACTCTATTTACTCTCACAAGCTGGAATTTAGTATGTAGGCTCCTTAGTAGGTAATTGTACTTGATGATGCATAGGCCCCAGATCAGCTGAGAGGCTCCTGAAGCTAATTTGTACTCTATTTACTCTCACAAGCTGGAATTTAGTATGTAGGCTCCTTAGTAGGTAATTGTACTTGATGATGCATAGGCCCCAGATCAGCTGAGAGGCTCCTGAAGCTAATTTGTACTCTATTTACTCTCACAAGCTGGAATTTAGTATGTAGGCTCCTTAGTAGGTAATTGTACTTGATGATGCATAGGCCCCAGATCAGCTGAGAGGCTCCTGAAGCTAATTTGTACTCTATTTACACTCACAAGCTGGAATTTAGTATGTAGGCTCCTTAGTAGGTAATTGTACTTGATGATGCATAGGCCCCAGATCAGCTGAGAGGCTCCTGAAGCTAATTTGTACTCTATTTACTCTCACAAGCTGGAATTTAGTATGTAGGCTCCTTAGTAGGTAATTGTACTTGATGATGCATAGGCCCCAGATCAGCTGAGAGGCTCCTGAAGCTAATTTGTACTCTATTTACTCTCACAAGCTGGAATTTAGTATGTAGGCTCCTTAGTAGGTAATTGTACTTGATGATGCATAGGCCCCAGATCAGCTGAGAGGCTCCTGAAGCTAATTTGTACTCTATTTACTCTCACAAGCTGGAATTTAGTATGTAGGCTCCTTAGTAGGTAATTGTACTTGATGATGCATAGGCCCCAGATCAGCTGAGAGGCTCCTGAAGCTAATTTGTACTCTATTTACTCTCACAAGCTGGAATTTAGTATGTAGGCTCCTTAGTAGGTAATTGTACTTGATGATGATGCATAGGCCCCAGATCAGCTGAGAGGCTCCTGAAGCTAATTTGTACTCTATTTACTCTCACAAGCTGGAATTTAGTATGTAGGCTCCTTAGTAGGTAATTGTACTTGATGATGCATAGGCCCCAGATCAGCTGAGAGGCTCCTGAAGCTAATTTGTACTCTATTTACTCTCACAAGCTGGAATTTAGTATGTAGGCTCCTTAGTAGGTAATTGTACTTGATGATGCATAGGCCCCAGATCAGCTGAGAGGCTCCTGAAGCTAATTTGTACTCTATTTACTCTCACAAGCTGGAATTTAGTATGTAGGCTCCTTAGTAGGTAATTGTACTTGATGATGCATAGGCCCCAGATCAGCTGAGAGGCTCCTGAAGCTAATTTGTACTCTATTTACTCTCACAAGCTGGAATTTAGTATGTAGGCTCCTTAGTAGGTAATTGTACTTGATGATGCATAGGCCCCAGATCAGCTGAGAGGCTCCTGAAGCTAATTTGTACTCTATTTACTCTCACAAGCTGGAATTTAGTATGTAGGCTCCTTAGTAGGTAATTGTACTTGATGATGCATAGGCCCCAGATCAGCTGAGAGGCTCCTGAAGCTAATTTGTACTCTATTTACTCTCACAAGCTGGAATTTAGTATGTAGGCTCCTTAGTAGGTAATTGTACTTGATGATGCATAGGCCCCAGATCAGCTGAGAGGCTCCTGAAGCTAATTTGTACTCTATTTACTCTCACAAGCTGGAATTTAGTATGTAGGCTCCTTAGTAGGTAATTGTACTTGATGATGCATAGGCCCCAGATCAGCTGAGAGGCTCCTGAAGCTAATTTGTACTCTATTTACTCTCACAAGCTGGAATTTAGTATGTAGGCTCCTTAGTAGGTAATTGTACTTGATGATGCATAGGCCCCAGATCAGCTGAGAGGCTCCTGAAGCTAATTTGTACTCTATTTACTCTCACAAGCTGGAATTTAGTATGTAGGCTCCTTAGTAGGTAATTGTACTTGATGATGCATAGGCCCCAGATCAGCTGAGAGGCTCCTGAAGCTAATTTGTACTTATTTACTCTCACATGGTGGAATTTAGTATGTAGGCTCCTTAGTAGGTAATTGTACTTGATGATGCATAGGCCCCAGATCAGCTGAGAGGCTCCTGAAGCTAATTTGTACTCTATTTACTCTCACAAGCTGGAATTTAGTATGTAGGCTCCTTAGTAGGTAATTGTACTTGATGATGCATAGGCCCCAGATCAGCTGAGAGGCTCCTGAAGCTAATTTGTACTCTATTTACTCTCACAAGCTGGAATTTAGTATGTAGGCTCCTTAGTAGGTAATTGTACTTGATGATGCATAGGCCCCAGATCAGCTGAGAGGCTCCTGAAGCTAATTTGTACTCTATTTACTCTCACAAGCTGGAATTTAGTATGTAGGCTCCTTAGTAGGTAATTGTACTTGATGATGCATAGGCCCCAGATCAGCTGAGAGGCTCCTGAAGCTAATTTGTACTCTATTTACTCTCACAAGCTGGAATTTAGTATGTAGGCTCCTTAGTAGGTAATTGTACTTGATGATGCATAGGCCCAGATCAGCTGAGAGGCTCCTGAAGCCAATTTGTACTCTATTTACACTTACAAGCTGGAATTTAGTATGTAGGCTCCTTAGTAGGTAATTGTACTTGATGATGCATAGGCCCCAGATCAGCTGAGAGGCTCCTGAAGCTAATTTGTACTCTATTTACTCTCACAAGCTGGAATTTAGTATGTAGGCTCCTTAGTAGGTAATTGTACTTGATGATGCATAGGCCCCAGATCAGCTGAGAGGCTCCTGAAGCTAATTTGTACTCTATTTACTCTCACAAGCTGGAATTTAGTATGTAGGCTCCTTAGTAGGTAATTGTACTTGATGATGCATAGGCCCCAGATCAGCTGAGAGGCTCCTGAAGCTAATTTGTACTCTATTTACTCTCACAAGCTGGAATTTAGTATGTAGGCTCCTTAGTAGGTAATTGTACTTGATGATGCATAGGCCCCAGATCAGCTGAGAGGCTCCTGAAGCTAATTTGTACTCTATTTACTCTCACAAGGTGGAATTTAGTATGTAGGCTCCTTAGTAGGTAATTGTACTTGATGATGCATAGGCCCCAGATCAGCTGAGAGGCTCCTGAAGCTAATTTGTACTCTATTTACTCTCACAAGCTGGAATTTAGTATGTAGGCTCCTTAGTAGGTAATTGTACTTGATGATGCATAGGCCCCAGATCAGCTGAGAGGCTCCTGAAGCTAATTTGTACTCTATTTACTCTCACAAGCTGGAATTTAGTATGTAGGCTCCTTAGTAGGTAATTGTACTTGATGATGCATAGGCCCCAGATCAGCTGAGAGGCTCCTGAAGCTAATTTGTACTCTATTTACTCTCACAAGCTGGAATTTAGTATGTAGGCTCCTTAGTAGGTAATTGTACTTGATGATGCATAGGCCCCAGATCAGCTGAGAGGCTCCTGAAGCTAATTTAGTATGTAAGCTCCTTAGTAGGTAATTGTACTTGATGATGCATAGGCCCCAGATCAGCTGGGGCTCCTAAGGACTTTTTTTTTTTCTACAAAACGTTTTTCAAGATCTTTTTTTTCCTGAAAATTACAATGGTTTATTATTGAATAATAAACCAATATTATTTTAATGACGCTTAAGTCACAATTTCGAGTTGAACTGAGGTCGTTGAACTTGTCAAATGTTTTATTTTCTCTCTCTTACCTCGAACCTTTCATTTTTTATTTTTTCTATTTTTTTTTTACATTTGTCTGCTATCGGAAACGAGACGACGATAAACCGAGCGATAAGGGACTCGGCGACGATGCTAGAAAACGACACTCCGCTATCACCTCAGGAGAGAGCTCTCCTTCAACAAGACTGGCAAAATTCTTGTTTGAATGCTGTCTCTATAACGTAGGAAGGTGTTTTAACGTTCTTTTTCTTGAAAAAAATGTTTCATTCGTCTTAAGTCACGTACACGGTTTTTTTAAACCTAAACTTGAATTTACATGTTATATCCACTTACACTATGAAAGACCCCATCTACAATGGATATCAGCCCATTATTTCAGTGTCACACGGTTTTTCCTCACTCCTTACAATATTTTTGAAAAGTAGCCCCCCAACAGGCAGGGCAGGGTGTTTATGAAGTTGCTTCTGTTTCTTGACATTTATTCAAAACGCTGGTGGTTGGATTTTGCCTGGACCTTCCTAGTCAGTTCTACCGAAAACCATCCCTGGAGGCAGCGTGTGGGGTTTTTAACACTCCCTACTCCTGTAACATTCTGACTGTGGCAAGTGAAACTTGATCGTACTTGTTGACAATTAGTGTAGTTGTTGGAAGTTCGTTGACAACATTTTGGTTCAACCAGTTTCAATTGATTTGTGGCCTGTAAAGGCGGTGAAAGGCTATAACCTCACTCCCTACAATATCCAGCCAATAGCCCCTTAAATTGCAGGGAGTGAGATCTGCTTGTAGCAAATGAGATTTTGGCAAGGAAACCTTAGTATTTACTGCAGCTAAAATTAAGCTAATCAAATCAAGTAGCCTCATCAGCCCATTATTTCAGTGTCACACGGTTTTTCCTCACTCCCTACAATGTTTTGAAAAGTAGCCCCCAACAGGCAGGACAGGGTGTTTATGAAGTTGCTTCTGTTTTGTTGACATCCCTTATTCAAGGTCCCAACGCTGGTGGTTGGATTTTAACATTCCCAGTCAGTTCTACTGGGAAAACCATCTGGAGGCATTGTGGGTTTTTTAACTCTCAGAGCCCTACTCCAGTAACATTCTGACTGTGGCAAGTGAAACTTGTTGACAATTAGTGTAGTTGTTGGAAGTTCGTTGACAACATTTTGGTTCAACCAGTTTCAATTGATTTGTGGCCTGTAAAGGCGGTGAAAGGCTATAACCTCACTCCCTACAATATCCATCCAATAGCCCCTTGCAGGGAATGAGATTTGCTTGTAGCAAGTGAGATTTTGGCACGGAAACCTTAGTATTTACTGCAGCTAAAATTGAGCTAATCAAATCAAGTAGCCTCATCAGCCCATTATTTCAGTGTCACGCGGTTTTTCCTCACTCCCTACAATATTTTTGAAAAGTAGCCCCCCAACAGGCAGGGCAGGGTGTTTATGAAGTTGCTTCTGTTTTGTTGACATCCCTTATTCAAGGTCCCAACGCTGGTGGTTGGATTTTGCCTAGACCTTCCCAGTCAGTTCTACCGGGAAAACCATCCCTGGAGGCAGCAGTGTGGGTTTTTTCAACTCTCACTCCCTACTCCTGTAACATTTTTGTGGCAAGTGAAACTTGATCGCACTTGTTGACAATTAGTGTAGTTGTTGGAAGTTCGTTGACAACATTTTGGTTCGACCAGTTTCAATTGATTTGTGGCCTGTAAAGGCTGTGAAAGGCTATAACCTCACTCCCTACAATATCCAGCCAATAGCCCCTTAAATTGTAGGGAGTGAGATCTGCTTGTAGCAAGTGAGATTTTGGCAAGGAAACCTTAGTATTTACTGTAGCTAAAATTAAGCTAATTTGCGCTGTTCCACTCACCTAAATTGAAGGACTTGAGCTTGATACTAAAATAGTAGTATGTACCTCACTCCCCACATATGTTTTGTTTTCAAAATGGCATATCAGAAGTACAGTTCAAGATTATGTGTGCTCACTTGGGTAATATGATTGATTAGGAACCCAAATGTCACCGAAATTTTGAAATAACCCACATACCAAAACGTCTGGAAAAACTTGCAAAGTTTTATAAAAATGGAAAAACGCTGCAAATTCGTTCACTGGGGTTTATTATTCAATGATTCGTGATTTGAATTTCTACCTAGCTTTGGAGTGTGCGTGTTTCACAGGTGATAGAGCGATTATTGTATTTCAGGAGATATGCATAGAGCACGTGAAATCGGTTCTCAACCAAAATACCTATTTGGATTGATCAGTTGATCATATTTGTGTGCCTCCTGAAATTCAATAATCGCTCTATCACCTGTGAAACACGCACACTCCAAAGCTTAGTAGAAATTCAAATCATGAACGCAAGCCAAATGAATAATAAACCCTCAGTGAAAGAATTTGCAGCGTTTTTTTTTATGGTTATCAGAATACTTCAACCCGTGTATTGGCTATAAACCCTTTTAGGAGTTCACTCAAGTATCCACATTACTACATCACTACGTCACTAGGTTACCGATATCAACACAAAAACAATAATAAACCAAAATAAGCGAATTTGGCACTATAAATCGGGCCATACATCGGTAATGATTCGAGCTACGGACCTGGGGAGGGGCTCATTCGATTCCTCGTGGAAAGTTCTTCAAAAAAAGCTCAAATTTAGGCCGCCTCGACTTTTTTGGAGGTTTTTAGGAATTTTACCAAACTTTGACAACCCTTAAAGGGCACTTTAAATTAAGTGAGAGAGCTGGCTCAAGAATTGGGGCGTCGTCGGACCAAGATGGATTTTTCCTGAAAATTTCAGATCTTTTGCTCCAGCCGTTTGGGAGATATCGGGCGTGCGGACGGACGGAAAATTTTTCATTGCAGATTCGGATTCTACACCCTTTGAAACGTAAACCATGAAATTTTCAGGGGGGGTTAGAATTTTTGTTTTCCAGAGCGATTACAATGGTTTATTATTGAATAATAAACCAAAAAGGAACATTTTTTTTTTTAATAGAGCGTTTATTTGTTAATATATCAACTAGTTACAACTGAGGTAATATACAGGCAACTATCTAGATATTTACTTCACATAAATTCCGCAATATTTTACGAGTGTTAGTCCATTGACAATACACCACATTTCAGCTTCACGTCAGCATCCAACATGGAGGATAAGGTTAAATGAGGCAAAGTCGGTGCATGTTGATTTCACCAACCAGAAAATCAACTACATCCCACTTTACCTCAACAACGTGGCAATTCCCTACGCGAATAAAGCCAAATACCTGGGCATGACGCTTGACGCCAAGCTCAGGTGGAAAGAACATGTGAAAAAGAAGAAGGCCGAACTGGTGATAAAACTTAGAAAAATGTACTGGCTCATTGGCAGGCAATCCTCCATGACCATTGGTAACAAGCTGCTTCTGTACAATCAAGTGCTTAAGCCAGTTTGGACGTATGGAGCACAGTTGTGGGGCTGTACAGCTCCAACCAATAGACTGATTATCCAGCGTTTTCAGAATACCGTACTACGATGCATCACTGATGCACCTTGGTACTTTAGAAATGATGCTCTTCACCGCGAACTGGAAGTGGACAGCATAGACGAAATAATCAAACAGAGGGCTACCGCTCATCTAGCCAGACTACGAGGTCATGTCAACGAAGAAGCTGTGAAGCTACTTGATGTGCAAGACCTAACTAGGCGCCTTAAGCGCACAAAACCACATGAACTTGTGTAGGAAGTGAATGTGCTGAACCTCAGAAGGACATGGACTGGAGTAATGGATCTTGAGTCCCAATAATTATGTAGAGAATTTAAGTCAGAATAATATTGTTAATAAGTTATTACTTGGTGCAATAAAAAATTATGGAAAAAAAAAAAAAAAAAAAACGTCAGCATCCAAGGTCCGATGGCTTGGTCCTTTTCAGGCGTCGGTTTACTTGGGAGTTATTGAGAAGCGTAATTTCTTCTGGGTTGGTACGAGCAAGAAGCCTCTTTTCGTAGTTCCTCGCGTATCTTTTAATGACATCGGTGACTTTTTCGATTTGGAGGTCCTTGTGGAGGTCATCATTACGAATGTACCATGGAGCATTCACAATACTCCTCAGTACCTTATTTTGGAATGTTTGAATCATTTTCAAGTTACTTTTAGCTGTACATCCCCATAGCTGGATACTGTAGGTCCAGATGGGCATAACTACTTTGTATAACAGCAATTTATTGTGCAAATCCGATTTTCACTCATGAACTCCAGTTGAGAGATTCTCTGTATTGGGATCGTCGTCTAGTTTTGAGGTGAGTTACGAACGTTGTCAGCTCGTGTAAATATCGACCGTTTCGTTTCGACGTCGCCTTGGGGACGTCACGGGGAGTTTTGTCGATAACGTCCGAAGCCTCGGCGGTTTTCCTCTCCCGCTTGGTTTCTCTTGTCTCGTTACTATCGTCAGGATTTTTAGGGAGCCCCTCTGCTGTACCAGGCAATAAGCCAGTACAGGGACGCCCTATTATAATCTAATTGAGGTAAGGGGGGGGGGGGTGAGACAACCTAACGTGAAAATGGCCATTTTTGAGGAATTTTCGGTTTATTATTCAATAATAAACCATTGTAATCGCTCTTGAAAAAAAAATTCTAACCCCTCCTGAAAATTTCATGGTTTACGTTTCAAAGGGTGTAGAATCCGAATCTGCAATAAAAATTTTTCTCCCAAACGCAAAAGATCTGAAATTTTCAGGAAAAATCCATCTTGGTCCGACGACGCCCCAATTCTTGAGCCAGCTCTCTCACTTAATTTAAAGTGCCCTTTAAGGGTTGTCAAAGTTTGGTAAAATCCCAAAAACCTCAAAAAAAGTCAAGGTGGCGTAAATTTGGACTTTTTTTTAAGAACACTCCATGAGGAATCGAATGAGCCCTTCCCCAGGTCCGTAGGTCAAACCATTATCGATGTATGGCTCGATTTATGGTGCCAACATTTGCGTTATTTTGGTTTATCAGTAACCTAGTGATGTAATGTGGATACTGGAGTGAACTCCTAAAAGGGTATATAGCCGATACATGGGTTGAAGTATTCTGATAACTATTAAAAAAAAAAAACGCTGCAAATTCTTCCACGGCGGTTTATTATTCAATTGGCTTTCGTTCATGATTTGAATTTCTACTAAGCTTTGGAGTGTGCATGTTTCACAGGTGATGGAGCGATTATTGAATTTCAGGAGGCACACAAATGTGATCAACTGATCAATCCAAATAGGTACTTTGGTTGAGAACAGATTTACGTGCTCTATGCATATCTCCTGAAATTCAATAATCGCTCTATCACCTGTGAAACACGCACACTCCAAAGCTTAGTAGAAATTCAAATCACGAACGCAAAGCCAAATGAATAATAAACCCCAGTGAAAGAATTTGCAGCGTTTAATTTTAATATAAGATGAATATATTACCGCGTAAAAGTTTTGAAATTATTTTCGAATAATTTCGAATAGACACCCTGTACTTCGGAGCTCGATGCATGACAAATATTTCGGTTTGAACAAATTGAAGTTGAAAGGTGGTATTAAGATTCCTACACGGAAATAAATATAAGAAAATAGTAATTTTTTAGAGCAAAACGCTTTGAATGTTGGAACATAAGTGAAGAATTTGATTCACGTTTGTAACTATTGTTTTCAACTGAACATACACTGCTCGACAAAATTAAGGGATCACCTGAGAAAAATCGTGCTCGCTGGAATTGGGCGTCAAAAAGTATAGAGATCATTATTTCTCCACCGAATTGGATCTGTCGAAAAGTAGAGTAGTCAAAAAAAAACCAGTGTTAATGAAATCAATTCCTAAAGAAAATGACAAAATCAACATCAATTAAAAAAAAGTTCACCTGATCAGAATTTAAAATAAAGAAATCTTTGGGAAAAACTGAAAAATCAAAAACAGATAGCTGCGTCAGTAAGAAAAAAAGAACATTGTAAAAGTTCTCACTAATACCTTTTAATATGCAAAAAAAAGAAATTAAAATCGGTCGGATGGTTTGGAAATTAGAGTTTCAAAAATTTATCGAAATTTTAACGTGGTTCTTCCGAAAATTAATTTTTTTCACAAAATTGTGGAGAAAATTTTTTCGAAGGATTCGTGTGTTTTTTTTTCCAACGATCCCTTAATTTTGTCCCGCCTTGTGGCATTTTGAAACCACGTTTTTCGATACATTTTTGACTCTAATTTCCAAACCATCCGACCGATTTTAAATTTCTTTTTTGCATATTAAAGAGGACAGATGGAGCTTTCCAATGAGCTATACTTTTTTGATTTTTGGTCGAGAGATCACTCCACAGCTCATTTATTTTAAAACGACGTTTTCACTTTTTTTTTTAACAAAAAGCGTTCTTTCGTCATTTTCTTTAGGAATGTCCGATCGCCTCGTTCTTCAGCTTGTTTTTTATCTTGACTACTCTACTTTTCGAATATCCAATTCGGTGGAGAAATAATGATCTCTATAATTTTTGACGCCCGGTTCCAGCTTCGAGCACGATTTTTCTCAGGTGATCCCTTAATTTTGTCGAGCAGTGTATTTTAAAAGATGTGGTTCGATTCATAGAGTGATCTCGATAGAATTTTAGTTAGCAATTTAAAGTTTACTAAGTTTGAAAAGTTTGAGGCGTGCTCTCCTGTAAAGCAGCTTTTTCAATTTTTGTGACACAACCCCCACTATAAACAAATTTTCCATGTATGTTAAAAATATGTAATTTGTAATACTTACAAAAATTTTAGGCGTTCCCGCGATTTGCAATCTGATATAAACATATAATTGCGTATTAAATACGTAAAACATATAATTTTAAATTGATAACTAACAAACAAATACAAACATATTAGATGTATATAAATAAATAAAATATATCGTTTGTGACTAGACTCCCAGCGCTATCTGTTGTTAACACTAGCATCAAGCGCAACCATCACATTAAAATGAACGAAGATAAGCAAGCACAGATGTAATAATTTTCTATTAAAACACATTTTTAATATTTACTTTTTTTTTGTAACAACATGTTTTAAACTAGCATTTTTCTGACTTGTATGATTGATTGTATGAAAATTTTGTTATATATAGGGGAAGGTGTTGTACCTTGGGACAATTTGTAAACAAATGTATTTTATTTTACTTGGGTAAAACTTATAGTAAAAATGAAAGTAATAGGTTATTGCTTACCTTTTAAGGGATCTACTAACACTTTAAAACTTAAAAAATATTACTTATCAAGAGAGTAATAAATTATTTTGTTAACCCTTGCAGGGTGTCCCAAGGTACAACATACTGTTGTACCTTGGGACATAGGGTGTTGTACCTTGGGACCAGATGAAAAACAAACCAATTTTAACACATAAATCTTATAATTACATATAAAAATACAAAACCATTACAGCAAACTTTATATGTCAGATTAATACAAATAAATCTACTAGATTAGTCCAATGGCATGTCGTAACCATTAAAGTTCACAGGGAATTTAAGTGAGTTCTGTTGACGCGCTGAAGATCCTGCAGCTATGGGCGGAGGCAGTTTACAAATGATCTCTTCTTCTCCTATTTCATATATGGTCTCATTTCTTGAGATGAACGTGTTTGTTCCTGTCTTAACCAAATACTGGATCTCATATACAAAGTCCCAAGGTACAACCTCAAATTAGTCCCAAGGTACAACACACTGCAACAAATGAAAACATGACCTTTAAAAGTGTTTGAGGTTAACATTACAGGTTAACTAACTGCACCATTAAATAGAGTACAATTTAAGCTTTAGTATACTGTCTTACTTTTTGACAATAATTAATTAGGACAAAATATTAAAAAAAACAATGAAACAACAAAAAATTTACTTACCTGTGAGTGTTTCACTTTTTATTGTGTAGCTCCCATAAATCACAGTCCAAAGTGTCCAGTCATTCTACACTAGCACTTGGTGGCTAGAGGAACAACTACATCAGGTTAGTTTAGTGTTTCACCAACAGATGGCAGAGCTATGCGCTTTGTCCCAAGGTACAACACCTTCCCCTAATAATTTTTTATTTAAGTCTCACAAATTATGTCTTGTATAAAAAAACTGAAGTTTTCTCGACCTCTCGTAAAGTGTTGAAAAATGCGCTTGATCACTTTTTACCACCAATTCGACGATGTATTTATGCGTTTTTTCTTTTGTTTCTGATTACAGCACGGGCAATGAAACGCAATTCTGACATGAGCGGACACAGAAGGGCACAGAAGCCGAGGATCATCCCGAGCAAAGTCCGGATCATCGGCAAAGGAGGTAACGGATTTACTCGTTTAATTATGACAAAACATAATGATCAACAGCATCAAAAAAGGACTAAGGGCCGGTTTCACCACCTCAGGTTAAGAGTAGAAGTATCCATAGGATAAGTCTAACCTGGAGGTTAGAGCAAAAAAAAAAAGGTGTTTCTCCAGTCCTTAGCCTGAGGATAAAGAGTCCCTAACCTTCAAAAAGTTAGCCTCCGGATTTTCGGTAGTTAAGAGCTATATCTGGAGGTTACGACTGTTGTGTTGTTGCTGTGCTCCCGTTTTTCGAGATTTGTGTTGTTGATGTGCTTCCATTTTCGGTTTGTTTTGATTCTCGAACGCCGTTTTCCGCTCTGAACTTTCGTGCCTACATCATGATCGATATTGAAGAGGAGTTTGATTTTGATGAAGCAATTGAAGTGTATGAAAGAAGAGAGCGTACAGTTCGACGAAGATCTCTGTTCTTGGACTTGGAAACGAAGTTGATTTCCATGCAAGGTTTCGCCTCAGCAAAATCAGCTTTAGAGCTTCCGCATTAAACTCTTCTGTTATTAATATCCACTCGTTCTCTTTCTGTTGCCACGTAGTGAAATTACTACGTTTACATTCAATAATACCTATTCAACAAAGCATTTCCATTAAATTTTCAGTTTTAGCTGCGAAGTTACTATTGAGAATGACTGCCACCAACTAGGCGAAATCGGTCATGTTGATGCTTCGTCCTAGAAAGAACTGATTGTAAATAACTGTTTGCTTACCTGTGTGATTATAAACAACTCCGACAAGTCTTTCCTCCTCTTCCTTTGAGAAATTTGCCCACCTTTTTCTTTTATTTTCCATCACGATACCAAAATAAACCAAAAACAGGAAAAAAATATCGGGACCGTCACACTGGCTGATGATAAAAATGTAAACAATACACAAGGCGGGAGGCCAAAATTGAAGAAAAATTGTCTACGAACAGCATATGAGATGCAAACTTTTCTTATCTGGAAGATAGGTTAACTACAGGCTAACTTTAGGTGGAGAAACAAGCTAATGCATTATCTGGAGGTTCCGTTAACCTGAAGGCCAATCTGGTTTATCTGGAGGCTAGTTAACCTGAACATTTAGCCTGAGATGGTGAAACCGGCCCTAAGAAGCGTAAACAAGGAGCGCATGCAGATATTGATTACTAAATGACAGAACATAATAGCTAGGAGGTCAAAAACGTTAATTCTAATCATTCGGAGTGTTTTAGATGTGAGTTCATTCGATTCAGGAAAATCGAAAAATGCATATTTTATTCACTATTCATTCTACAACTACGATGGGTCGTTTTTTTGAAAAATCGATTTTTAGTGTTTAAAAAATCGATTTTTTAAGATCGATTTTTTAAAGGCGATTTTTATTTAAAATCGATTTTTTTGAAAAAAATCGATTTTCGTTTAAAATTTGTTATATTTAATACATTAAAATATTATCCAGTGTGATCTAAAATAACGATCCATATTTAATGTAACGATGTGAAATTCTATCCACAGATCGAAATAGACGGCACGAAGCTGTGAATCAATCGTCGAGGTCTCTCCACTCTCTACCTCCTTCCCATTCCTCCGGCTTCAGAGAATCGAGAAGAGAGATACAGAGCATCGCCCTGCCTAGACAGTATTCCTTTGTTAAACAACAACAACAAAATTAAAAAATTATAAACTACTATTTTAGACAATTTATAAATGATCAAACTCAGCAGAAGAACAAAAACAATCATCAGTTCAAATCACGTGATGTCGTCAACACTAGTTACAAAATTGTAACTTACTTTTATAGTGGCAGAATTGTAAAATTTCGTAGATGTAGACGTAAATTACAATTTTACCGATGTCACGTGAGAGCAAACTTGAACTTTTAAGGGCCCCATATATTGTTTTATACCGTGTTATCTGGTTTATCTGATAGATTTAAAAAAAAATCGATTTTTTAAAAAAATTGATTTTTTAAAAAAATCGATTTTTTGGTCTCGATTTTTATTTGAAATCGATTTTATTCTTTCGATACATCGATTTTTTGAAAAATCGATTTTTTGATAAGTGTTGCCATCACTATTCGGAGTGTTTTAGATGTGAGTTCATTCGATTCAGGATTGGTATTTATTCTACAACTACGTGGGTCGTCCAGACAGTAAGGTTACAACTGCTGTTGAAAATCAAAAATGCATATTTTATTCTTCGAGGGAATGTAGCAAAATATCAGAGGCGTAGCCTGTGGTCATCTCTGGATTCGGCGATGACCGGACAATTTAATCAATTTAAAAAGAATTACCTTATGTTAAACTTCGTCCTGCTGTCCAAAAGAAACAGGTCCAGTTTTTTTTTCGTGATTTATTAATTGGACTGAAAAATCAAATACATTTCATCTAGCAATTTTACATATCAATAAAGGTACACTGAAGAGGGTAGGTTTACAGCAAAATCTAGCCCTTTATTATATAGCTCAATTAATTAGCACTGAGTTCGATTGCACATCTATTCACGCAGCACAACTAAATCCAGTGGTTTGTTTCGCTTGAGACGTCGGATTTCACCTTCGTTGTCCAAAACGTAGAGCTTCCTCGCGTATTTTGCAAATAATTTCATAGGCTGTCTCCATCCTCAAATCTCGATGAATATCATCGTTTCGCATGTACCAAGGGGCTCCAACTATACTTCTCAGTATTTTATTCTGAAAGGTTTGGATTTTCTTAATATTTGATTTCTTGGCACAGCCCTGGGGCTGTATCCCATAGGTCCAAATAGGGCGAAGGATCTGCTTATATATAAGCAGTTTGTTGTGAAGAGAGAGATGGGAATTCCTTCCCATTAGCCAATACATTTCCTTCTGTACTTGATTTTAAGTTCTTCTTTCTTCTTTCTATGTGTTTAATTCCAGTTTAATTTGGAGTCAAGTGTCAAACCCAAGTATTAACTGCTTCAGTATGCGGTATTTTATTCGTTGATCTCAACATCCAAGATTGGGACTTTTCGGTTAGTGAAGTTGATGTGGGCTGATTTTGATTCGTTCAGCTTCATTCTCCACATCTTAGTCCATTTACAAACCTCAGTAGTAGACGTCTGTAGTTTGCGTGTTGCAGCTTCTATATCATCTCCAACAGAGAGGATAGCCGTATCATCTGCAAAGGTGGCAACAGTTGTGCCTTCTTGTTGGGGTAAGTCCCGTGTGTACAGGAGGTAGAGTACTAAACAACACAATGAGGTAGGATAATAACATTATAACATTTCCTAAATCCCCGAGGAGGTCGCTTGTTAGATCCAAGAATTGATAAACTACCCCAGAAAACCGCTTTCAAAATCTATATTAAGCATTTTTTTGGGGAACAATTTCATTTGCACCTTCGTAACCGAACCAGGGATCATTGTTCAAAATAAGAAATGATCGTTAATTAGACTTCGGAGTTGTATTCTAAGTCGAAGTTTCGCGACAAGCTGGGTGATATGCTCCTTCCTCAATAGTTTTTTTTTCGGAATCTTCAACTGGCAATATTTGATTGTGATTGATGATGTCTCGCCAGTTTCGGCAGTAATTTTCGACTTGCTGTATGAAGGTTTGAGTAATTGATTCATGTCAACGGCATTACCTAAGAAATTCAGGTTTGAGTGAGAGCATCCGCGGAATGAATCGACGTACATCAACTGTTAAATGTCTCCCGTTCTTCCTGATATCGTGAGGTTTGATCCCGTTGTTTGTTATGATTTCCTCTTCTTATCGTTGATAAAAAAACATCGTCACGAGCAAAATGATGCCACACACCCGTTCGATCACATTAAATGTGCTTAAAAATACACTTTTTTTTTTTTTTTTGCATAAAATATCAATTTACTCAAAAAAGTTCCCTCTAAAACCTAAAAAATTAAATATACCACTGGAAAGCTGAGACTTTTGCGAATTTTTTAAGCGTACATGCTCAAACGTATCATTAAAATTAAGAAGGGCTAATGAGCCATTAAAAAAATAATTTTTTTCAAAATTTGACAAAATTTACTTTTCAGGCTCATTTTCATTCTTTAGTTCGTTTTAAAAAATTATTATTAAAGACTGAGATTATAGATAATTTTATGCAAAATATATATTACTAGTTTAATGGCCCTGCTACGCAGGTTAAAAAGAAATAGGTGAATAACACAATTTTTTTTCGTGATTTATTAATTGCGACTGAAAAATCAAATACATTTCATCTAGCAATTTTACATATCAATAAAGGTACACTCCAAGAGGGTAGGTTTACAGCAAAATCTAGCCCTTTATTATATAGCTCAATTAATTAGCACTGAGTTCGATTGCACTTCTATTCACGCAGCACAACTAAATCCAGTGGTTTGTTTCGCTTGAGACGTCGGATTTCACCTTCGTTGTCCAAAACGTAGAGCATCTCCGGGTTCACGTGTTTGTGGAGGCGATGTTCATGCTTCCTTGCGTATTTTGCAATAATTTCATAGACTGTCTCCATCCTCAAATCTCGATGAATGTCATCGTTTCGCATGTACCAAGGGGCTCCAACTATACTTCTCAGTATTTTATTCTGAAAGGTTTGGATTTTCTTAATATTTGATTTCTTGGCACAGCCCCAGATCTGTATCCCATAGGTCCAAATAGGGCGAAGGATCTGCTTATATATAAGCAGTTTGTTGTGAAGAGAGAGATGGGAATTCCTTCCCATTAGCCAATACATCCTTCTGTACTTGATTTTAAGTTCTTCTTTCTTCTTTTCTATGTGTTTATTCCAGTTTAATTTGGAGTCAAGTGTCAAACCCAAGTATTTAACTGCTTCAGTATGCGGTATTTTATTCGAATTGATCTCAACATCCAAGATTGGGACTTTTCGGTTAGTGAAGTTGATGTGGGCTGATTATGATTCGTTCAGCTTCATTCTCCACATCTTGGTCCATTTACAAACCTCAGTAGTAGACGTCTGTAGTTTGCGTGTTGCAGCTTCTATATCATCTCCAACAGAGAGGATAGCCGTATCATCTGCAAAGGTGGCAACAGTTGTGCCTTCTTGTTGGGGTAAGTCCCGTGTGTACAGGAGGTAGAGTACTAAACAACACAATGAGGGAGTATAATAACAATATTAAAAGTCAAAAAATCGTATATCCCAAATCCCCGAGGAGAGGACCACGTCGCTTGCCCTGGGAGACGGGGGCGAGAATTCCACCCGCCCAGCGTTACCACCCCCTGAAACGTCGATATACTCTGATAAGCTGGTTTTTACATAGTGTGATTTTCTAATTCTTTGCAGGTAAAAATATTTCCAAGCTTCGACAGGACTTCAACGCCACAGTTCAAGTCCCGGACTGTTCTGGGCCGGAGAGAGTCGTGTCAATCACAGCCGACATGGAAACGGCCATCAACATCGTCTCCCAGATCATTCCTTGCCTCGAAGAAACATTCAGTGAGTATTTCGCAAAACATTTGACGTCATTTTATCGGTCTTGGTGGCAAAAAACGGTCTGTCTGGATCGAATGAGCTCTTTTCAGCTCTCTCACACAATTTTAAAGTGCCCTTTAAGGGCTGTCAAAGTTTTGTAAAATCCCTAAAAACCTCAAAACAAGTCAAGGCGGCCTAAATAGTGTACCTATTTGAAGAACATACCTCGAGGAATCGATTGAGCCCTTCCCCACGTCCGTAGGTCAAACCATTCCCGATGTATGGCCCGATTTATGGTGCCAACATTTGCGTTTTTTGGTTTATTATTGTTTGTTTGTAACCTAGTGATGCCGATAGCGTCGAGTTGTAGTGAATGTGGATACTGGAGTGATAGCCGATGTGGATACTTGTAGTTTATAGCCGATACACGGGTTGAAGCATTCTGATATGCGTGAAACGCTGATAATATATAGGTAAATATTGTTCAATATTATTACTGGGGTAAACAAGTATTCTTTCACTTTATTATTCAATTGGCTTGCGTTCATGATTTGAATTTCTACTAAGCTTTTGAGTGTGGGCGTTTCACAGTTGATGGAGCGATTATTGAATTTCAGGAGATATGCATAGAGCACGTAAATCTGTTCTCAACCAAAAAACCTATTGGGATTGTTCAGTTGATCATATTTGTGCGCCTCCTGAAATTCAATAATTGCTCTATCACTTGTGAAACACGCAGACTCCAAAGCTTAGTAGAAATTCAAATCATGAACACCAGCAATTGAATAATAAACCCCAGTGAAAGAATATGCAGCGTTTTTCACAGGTGATAGAGCAATTATTGAATTTCAGGAGGCACACAAATATGATCAACTGATCAATCCAAATAGGTATTTTGGTTAACAACCGATTTACGTGCTACAATAATAATAAACCCCAGTAATAATATTGAATAATATTTGCCTATATATTATCAGCGTTTCACGCATATCAGAATGCTTCAACCCGTGTATCGGCTATAAACTACAAGTATCCACATCGGCTATCACTCCAGTATCCACATTCACTACAACTCGACGCTATCGGCATCACTAAGTTACAAACAAACAATAATAAACCAAAAAACGCAAATGTTGGCACCATAAATCGGGCCATACATCGAGAATGGTTTGACCTACGGACGTGGGGAGGGCTCATTCGATTCCTCATGGTATGTTCTTCAAATAGGTAAATATTTAGGCCGATTCGACTTGTTTTGAGGTTTTTAGGGATTTTACAAAACTTTGTCAGCCCTTAAAGGGCACTTTAAATTGAGTGAGAGAGCTGGCTCAAGAATTGGGGCGTCGTCGGACCAAGATGGATTTTTCCTGAAAATTTCAGATTTTTTGCTCCAGCCGTATCAGAGATATAAATTTTTATTGCAGATTCGGATTCTACACCCTTTGAAACGTAAACCATGAAATTTTCAGGGGGGTTAGAATTTTTTTTTTTTTCAGAGCGATTACATCGGTTTATTACTGAATAATGAACCAAAAATCTCTAAGAGGCACTTTTTGTTGGAAACTAAGGTAACGGAACCGGTAGTGGTCACAGTTAAGAATTTTTTTCTTTAGTTTTGACAATTGTGGGCCAACAGTAGTACTGACTTTCTTCAGGACTCATTTAGAATATAGCCCGACTCTTCCCTAACATATCCATTGCCTAAAACTATCAAAAGAACAATTTTTTTTCTATTTTTTATTAATTTTTTCTCACACCTTTATTTTGATCTAGTAGTGGCCACATCAAATTACGAAATTTCCAGTAGTGGCCACGTGCATGTCTCAGTAGTGGCCACTTGACATTTTGCCCTCCTTACGTGTTTAATATCATTAAATTCAATACCAGATGAACAAAATTGATTCGATCCAGTAGAAGCTCTAGGATACAGCCCAACGAGGAAACTAGGGACGGTCATATTGAGAAGTTTACCACAATTTCCAATGATGCTCTGCGCACTCCTAGTTCAACATCTGACTACAAGATGACACGAGCTGTACCTCCTGCAAGTTTGAAGGCACTAGGAGACCGGGAATCCTTATTTCTCAAATATAAACTTTAAAATGGCCACTACCGGAGCAGTGGCCACTACCGGTACCGTTAACTTAGTTGTTGAACACGCGTGCGGAGATTTCGGATCATTCGCTGTACACCCTGTAGATATAAGTTTTGGGATTGCCTCTTTGTTTAGCAATATCATCAATTATGTGTTTTAGGTTGGTTTTTAATCAATTGGTTCGTTTTTTTCATTTCATTTTTACAGCCAAAGGAGAAGTTGACCTTCGTCTGCTCGTTCACCAGTCACTGGCGGGTTGCGTCATCGGCAAAGGTGGCTCCAAAGTTAAAGAGCTCAGAGAAAAAACGTCTGCGAAAATTAAGATTTTTGGCAATTGCTGCCCGCAGAGCACGGACCGCGTTGTGTCTATCGTGGGCGCGTCTGACGTCGCCGTTAACGGTAAGTTGCGTCGTCAAATTTGGTTAAAATCTGTTAATTGAGTTGGTGAGGAATGGATTGACCATTTTTCTTATTTGAACGGGTTGTTGGAGCTCTTCAAAAAATTTTTTGTCTTGAAATTGTATATTTTGGACGTTTCGCCCAGACGTAACAACAACATGTAATAACAACATTAAATTATATATGTATGTAAGTATATAATGAATATATATATACAGGGTGTCCCAAGAGTTGTTCCCCCCCTCCTAAAATCGTCCAAACGGGAGTAAACAAAAACAATTTTTTTTTTTAATCTTCATAAGTTTTTCCAAGGATCTCAAATATCATATTTTCTATCTAACTTTCTTATTTTAAATGGGAACCCCAATTTTTTATTGCAGATTCGGATTCTACTCAAAATTTCATGAAAATTTGACCCCTCAATCAATTTTTTTTTATTGCGCGCAACCGGTTCAGCGAGCACGCAAAGTTGCGCAATCCCAAAATTGTCAAATAGTGGATGATGGTGAACTCTAAAGTGTGGCACATGAATTTTCATTGTTTTTTAACGCTGATTCACGTGGTGCTATCCGTTTCTTGATTCGGCTCAATTTTTGCGGAATAATGACCTAAATTTGGTTATTTCTCGTCCGTTTTTTTTTAAATCTTAGGCGCCTGTTTTCAGATTTTTACGAGGATTAGTTTTCGAGGTCCGGTTGAGAAAGGAGGACGGAAAGGAAATGGATAATTACCTATGAAATTTCATGTGCAAACACAAGCGCGAAAAAAGATGATTTTTTCACGAGAAATAACCCAGGTACTTTCGAGGTACTGTAAAAAATTAAAAATTGAGAATTGTGATAAATGTGTAAAAAAAATTTGGAAACAAAATGAACCTCTTCTTACAGGAAATTTAACGCCCAATTCGAACCTGTGGTTGAATGCCGGAAAACATTAATTGAAATCGAGAAAAATCAGTTTCTGTGGCCCATATCGTACGTCACCTACCAACTTACGTTAAAACGAACTACACGTTTTCTGGCATTCGAACTTTAATTTCTCCGTCAATTCCAATCAGAATTAAATGGTTGAGACGCCGTTGGAAAGCTTAGAAGTGGGAGAAGTTTTTATCAAATTTGACAACGAAAAAAATTATTTTTGTGGTCACGCCAAGCGTTCCAAGTTTTTGAAAAATTTCACTTTGCGAAAAATGTTCATCTTTGATTGAAAATTTCGGTATTTGGAAGATGCGTTTTGGAAATCAAAGTAACTTCATCTTATAGGAAATTTAACGCAGATTCCGAAAATGTGGTCAAATGTGCAAAAATGTTGGGAAATTGCCGAGAAAAAAGCGTTTTAATGGCGAAAAACGCGATTTTTTGAAAAAACTCTCAAAAATAGCATATCTCAGCAACGGGTTGAGAAAAAAAATCGCGGTTGGCGGCGATTTACTCCATTTTCCATGTAGTTTCACCCAATTTTTTTTTTTTTTTTACACTAAGTGCGGGACACCCTGTATATATATGAACTACATATGACATATAAGAGTAATATTAGTACAGAGAGATATGTAAATCTTAATTTTTTCACTGGGGTTTATTATTCAATTGGCTTGCGTTCATGATTTGAATTTCTACTAAGTTTTGGAGTGTGCGTGTTTCACAGGTGATAGAACGATTATTGAATTTCAGGAGATATGCATAGAGCACGTAAATCTGTTCTCAACCGAAGTACTTATTTAGATTGATCAGTTGATCATATTTGTGTGCCTCCTGAAATTCAATAATCCCTCTATCACCTGTGAAACACGCAAACTCCGAAGCTTAGTAGAAATTCAAATCATGAACGCAAGCCAATTGGATGAAATTGAATAATAAACCCCAGTGAAAGAATTTGCAGCGTTTTCTATACATATTCGTGTACAGTCATCCAATGTCTGGGTTCATTTACAGAAATAACTCATTTCAGGTTATTTTGTTACGAGCCGGACAAACATTAAGCCGAAATTATTTGTTTTTCGGCCAACCTTGAACGGGATGTGGCACGTACATTTAGCCTAATGGTGTTTCACATTGGTTGTCAAGGGACAATTGACAGCTGTCAACAATTGTTTTCTTTCCTTCGATTGAAATTAGATGAAGCCACGTAGTTGTTTATTCATGAAGCTGTAGATGTGCAAAATGGTAATTTCTGATTTTCTAGTAGAATGACAAGTAATTGCAAAATAATTAATGCTAAGTACTAATTGGGTTGTTTAAAAAATTTAGTCATGTTTGGGCATCAGCTTTTCTAAAAACAAACAAAAATGAAACTTGATCAATTTTCTTGTTCTTAATCAATCACAGCGGTTCTCTTGGCATATTACCCAAATGAGCACACATAATCTTGAACCGTACGGCTGATACTGATAATTCAGGTGAGTGGGACAGCGCAAATTAGCTTAATTTTAGCTACAGTAAATACTAGCTACAATTAAGGGGCTATTGTCTGGATTTTGTAGGGAGTGAAAGAGTAGGGAGTGAGGTTATAGCCTTTCACTGCCTTTACAGGCCACAAATCAATTGAAACTGGTCGTACCCAAATGTTGTTAACGAGCTTCCAACAACTACACTAATTGTCAACAAGTGCGATCAAGTTTCACTTGCCACAGTCAGAATGTTACTGGAGTAGGGAGTGAGTGATACATTTCATCTAGCAATTTCACATATCAATAAAGGTACACTCCAAGAGGGTAGGTTTACAGCAAAACCTAGCCCTTTATTATATAGCTCAATTAATTAACACTGAGTTCGATTGCACTTCTATTCACGCAGCACAACTAAATCCAGTGGTTTGTTTCGCTTGAGACGTCGGATTTCACCTTCGTTGTTCAAAACGTAGAGCATCTCCGGGTTCACGTGTTTGTGGAGGCGATGTTCATGCTTCCTTGCGTATTTTGCAATAATTTCATAGACTGTCTCCATCCTCAAATCTCGATGAATATCATCGTTTCGCATGTACCAAGGGGCTCCTATACTATACTTCTCAGTATTTTATTCTGAAAGGTTTGGATTTTCTTAATATTTGATTTCTTGGCACAGCCCCAGATCTGTATCCCATAGGTCCAAATAGGGCGAAGGATCTGCTTATATATAAGCAGTTTGTTGTGAAGTGAGAGATGGGAATTCCTTCCCATTAGCCAATACATCCTTCTGTACTTGATTTTAAGTTCTTCTTTCTTCTTTTCTATGTGTTTATTCCAGTTTAATTTGGAGTCAAGTGTCAAACCCAAGTATTTAACTGCTTCAGTATGCAGTATTTTATTCGAATTGATCTCAACATCCAAGATTGGGACTTTTCGGTTAGTGAAGTTGATGTGGGCTGATTTTGATTCGTTCAGCTTCATTCTCCACATCTTGGTCCATTTACAAACCTCAGTAGTAGACGTCTGTAGTTTGCGTGTTGCAGCTTCTATATCATCTCCAACAGAGAGGATAGCCGTATCATCTGCAAAGGTGGCAACAGTTGTGCCTTCTTGTTGGGGTAAGTCCCGTGTGTACAGGAGGTAGAGTACTAAACAACACAATGAGGGAGTATAATAACAATATTAAAAGTAAAAAAATAGTATATCCCAAATCCCCGAGGAGAGGACCACGTCGCTTGGCTTAGGAGACCCTCCTTCCTTCACTGGCATGGTTGGGGAGGGGGAGCAGGTCAGTTGCCCTGGGAGACGGAGGCGAGAATACCACCCCCTGAAACGTCGATATACTCTGATAAGCTCGTCTTTATATAGTGTGATAATATTTACTACTGAAAATGACCTGAACAAGATCGAAATATATTAGTTTTTCAAAGAAACAATGTTGAACTGAAGTCAATTCCTACAGTTACAACGTTGAGTTCTACAAAGAATGACTCCACCCTCACTAGAGTAAAATTTCATTTATTTTTTAAATTTGATTTTATTTTAATTCCATTAATTTTATTGGGTTATTAAAAGGAAAAATAACCAAATCACGCCGAAGTTGTTGAGGTTTGGTATTGTATTATCTGGTAGGTATTTTCTTGAAAAATTCGCCAAAAATAAAGTTTTTAGTTTTTAGTTTGAAACTAACAACTAAACTGATACTTTTAGTTGAAAATGGAAACTAATTTCGAAACTACTTCATTTTTAGTTTCTCCAATCAAACTAAGAACTAATTTAGTTCTGGCCGTTAGTTTCGACGACTAACTAAAACTATTAGTTTAGTTTTCGAAAACAATGAAACTAAACTAAAGTAGTTTCTAGTTTTAGTTGAAAATTAGTTTTTACCAAACTCTGGAGACAGCTGTAGGGAGTGAGAAATACGGACTTTGGTGTTTTCTCCTGAATCCTGTAGGCACAACTTTTACTTTTCATTGTAATCTCTTTGAATGAGCCAATCAAAGTTTACAGAGTGAGGGAGGGAGTGTTGGGAAAATGTCGATTGCAGTTTCTGGTTCATTTGTAGGTTCGATTTTGTGATGTTCGATGTCCATTTTAAGAAACCTAGTCGCGTTTCAATCAATCGCTGCTAGGCATGATGGATGGACAATAATAACTGACTACGCTCATCATATCAAACGTGTATAATCGTATGCATAGTTTGGTGGTAGCTAAGTCGCACATTATCCAAATCGGAGACGTCATTTTACAGAAAATTGTTGCATGGTCCACGAAAATTTCTTAAAAATTGGTTGAAATTTGTGGACATTGAATTTGTTGTTCAGATTTTGCACTAGTGCATGTTGCAAATGCATCATAATGATGATTTGACGTTCTGTTGCAGGTTTAAGGGAGATCATCGAGCTCCTCAAAGAGACACCGGCAAAAGGCTATTCAGAGCCGTACGACCCTGCCAACTTCGACGAGGAGTATTCTGAAGAATACGGTGGTTTCGGGGTCCCCGGACCCCGCGGCGGTCCAGTCTGGGAGGGTCCGCGAGGAGGCGGAGGATACCCGCCGCCCAGCAGGGACAATTTCAGAGCGGCTCGTTTCAACAGGGGAGATTCCGGTAAGATATTTTGTTCAATTAGTAGATAAGATTTCTGTGGATGATGGGTGTGGTATGGTTGCTGAATGTCAATTAGTGAGATGAGAGGTGCTTTCTGCTCTCAAGAGTAACAGGGTATGCTGATGGTCCATGCCAAAGGCTGCCATCTGCAGGAGACAATGCCAGGAACTCCCAGTATCAACAGGGGAGAGATTCCACTATGAGGTCCACGGAATAGTGTGGACTTGTGTGGAAGACAGGTGTGGTACAGTCAATCGATGTCAGTAGGATAAGGTGTGCTTACTGCTCTCAAGAGTAACAGGGTATGCTGATGGTCCATGTTGGTGGCTGCCATCTGCAGGAGACAATGCTAGGAACTCCCAGTATCAACAGGGGAGAGATTCCACTATGAGGTTTATTCACTGAATAGATAGGAGTTGTGTGGAAGATATGTGTGGTACAGTCTGCAAAGAGGTGTAACAGGGTAGAGGCCATGCTGCCATCTGGAACATAACAGATACAGACAGGGGAAGACAGGGTGTGGACAATTAGAAGGATGGTCATGGTGTCTGCAGGAGACAATCAGGAAGGGGATCAGTATGATGTCAGTAGGATAAGAGATGCTTTCTGCTCTCAGATGAGGACTAACAGGGTATGCTGATGGTCATGCTGGTGCAGCTTCTGCTCTCTGAGTAGCAGGGTATGCTGAAGGCATGCAGGAGGAGACAATGCCAGGAACTCCCAGTATCAACAGGGGAGAGATTCCACTATGAGGTTTATTCACGGAATAGATAGGAGTTGTGTGGAAGACAGGTGTGGTACAGTCAATTGATGTCAGTAGGATAAGAGGTGCTTTCTGCTCTCAAGAGTAACAGGGTATGCTGATGGTCCATGCTGGATGCTGCCATCTGCAGGAGACATTACCAGGAACATACAGTACTTGTTTGGAAGACAGGCGTGGGACAGCCACTCAATGTCAATTCTGCCCTCTGCAGCTTCTGCTCTCTGAGTAGCAGGGTATGCTGAAGCTGCATGCTGATATGCTTTTGGCTGCTGTCTGCAGGAGACAATGTCAGGAACTCCCAGTATCAACAGGGGAGATTCCACTAAGACATTTAGTTCAATCAGTAGATAGGATTTCTGTGGATGATGGGTGTGGTACAGTCGCTGAATGTCAATTAGTAAGATTAGTAGCAGGGTATGCTGAAGGCATGCCAAATGCTTTGGCTGCTCTGCAGGAGAGTAAGGAACTCCCAGTATCAACAGGGAAGAGATTCCACTATGCACTGAATAGATAGGAGTTGTGTGGAAGATGGGTGTGGTACAGTCAATCAATGTCAGTAGGATAAGAGGTGCTTTCTGCTCTCAAGAGTAACAGGGTATGCTGATGGTCCATGTTTTTGGCTGCCATCTGCAGGAGACATTGCCAGGAACATACAGTATGAAAAGGGTCAGAGATGGTGTCATGGATTCTGCTCTCTGGATAGCAGGGTGCTTGTCTCACTATATGCTGATGGTCCATGCTGGTGGCTGCCATCTGCAGGAGACAGATAGGAACTCCCAGTATTGTTCCACTATGAGGTTTATTCACGGAAGAGATGGAACTTGTGTGGAAGACAGGTGTGGTACAGTCAATCGATGTCAGTAGGATAAGAGGTGCTTTCTGCTCTCAAGAGTAACAGGGTATGCTGATGGTCCATGCTGGATGCTGCCATCTGCAGGAGACATTACCAGGAACTCCCAGCATCAACAGGGGAGAGATTCCACTATGAGGTTTATTCACGGAATAGATAGGAGTTGTGTGGAAGACAGGTGTGGTACAGTCAATCAATGTCAGTAGGATAAGAGGTGCTTTCTGCTCTCTGAGTAGCAGGGTTTGCTGAAGCTGCATGCCAGTATGCTGATGGTCCATGCTGGTGGCTGCTATCTGCAGCAGACATTACCAGGAACATACAGTATGAACCCAGCAGGGTTTTACTACATTTTCGATGCAGATTAATAGAAAATTTTTTTTCCGTCGCTTATCCGAATCCACCTCATGTATAAATATAGCACGAACCATCATCCCATATATATGTCACCACCCGAAGTTACTATACGTTGTATTACAATCATCGTACAATTTTCAAAATATCTCCCCCTAAACGATACAATTTGCAAAAAATTAGCTTTACCACCTATTTTTTCGTCTTATTTGTCAAAAAACCCCACGCCGATGTCACTGGGGGACCTCCCTTACCCATAATGTCCGCCAATCGCCAAATATTTGCATTTTTTTTTTTTCCTTTTCAATTTTATTAAATTGATACCCTTCTTTTTTTTTTTGACAAAAAAAACTGAATTGCGGCCTTTTTTGTTTGTGTGTTGTAGGTAGACGGTCAGATCGCGGAGGGAGCCGGAGATAAACCAATCAAAACCTCTTAAAAAAAACCGCACTATTAAAACAAAACAAACAAAAACTGCGCCAGTTAAAAAAAAAAAATCGAGTTTTCAACCCCCTCGAAAATCTCTTTTTTTTTTCAATTGGACTACTGACAAAAAAAAATAATAATAACAAATACTGGACGTTTTCCCATGGTAATATATATATATATATATATAAGTTGAAAGGAAAACCCCGGAAAATCAATTATTCAGAGCTCCCAGCTTGATTACGTCATTTTATAACAATTTTTGATCGTTAAGACATTAAAAAAAAACCCTGTATCACATTTGTATGGTGAATTTTCATTTTTTTCTATTAAAAAAAAAAAAAATAATAATAATAAAATTCTATATTTTGTTTTTTTTTCACCTTTCTGTGAACTCATTTTTTTTTCACGATTTTTTGCACGAAAAACTCTGTATTGTAAAATTTTGATTAAAAAGAAAAATATTGTGTTTTTTTTTTGTTTATTCATGATCAATTTTTAAGGATTATCGGTAAGGTTACATATGTATTGGATGTATGATGGTGTTCTATTATTTATATATTGACAAATCATTATGGAGGTACAAAATATAACATTTTTCTTTTATTTTTTATTTTTTAAATAAGTCTAGTACTATTGGATTTTAGCGTTGGTTTATTGAAAAATGCATTGTGTAATTAAGAAATGGAAACCAATTTTTTTTTTTTTTTTTTTTTTTTTGTGTTCCCACTGTGGGATTCATTTCTGTGGAATATTTTTAGCATTGTAGCGTTGAATACAGAAATATATTGTGTAATTTTTACGTGGTTTTATTTTATTGTGTGTGTAAATATGCCCCTGGTGTGACGGTGATATATGTGCAGTGAATAGTTGTAATTGTATTGCTAGAAGGAGAATTTTAGCTTGGAGGAATACAAAAATTCCAATTATAAGTCATTAATTAGAGAGAAAAAACATTAATCAAGTTTCATTCACTAATTCATTAATTTGTGCATGAGTGGAGTGGGGTCTATAAATTGAAATGTTCATGTGGGTTTGAGTATTGCGGTCAGACGGGTAGGAAATTTAAGGAAAGAATCAAGGAACATGAGAAAGATTATAAAGATAGCCAAGGTGATTCTGCGTTTGCCAGTCACCTTAGGGAATCTAGCCATATTTTCAATTTTGACTTGGCAGATAGACAGTTTGTAGAATTTCTTCATTTTTGTCCTAAAGGAAGCATGTTGGATGTTCTTGAAAAATTTGAGATACTTAGAAGCGATAAAGCAGGTAAATGTTTAAATGACGTCATCCCTCAGTTTCACCATTGGTGGGTTCATTTCTCCAATAACTTGGTCCCCCCACTTCAAAATGTTACCCTTACATCTGTTTGAGTCCCTTTCACTTTGTTCATTGGTTGTATCTCCCGCCCCCTTTCACTTTTCTTGTCCAATAGGATTCAAGCTCCCTTCACTTCTGAGACTATATAAGATGAGCTCTCTCAACTGCACATTTAGACTTGGCAGATAGACAGTTTGTGGAATTTCTTCATTTTTGTCCTAAAGGAAGCATGTTGGATGTTCTTGAAAAATTTGAGATACTTAGAAGCGATAAAGCAGGTAAATGTTTAAATGACGTCATCCCTCAGAGCGTTTCACCATTGGTGGGTTCATTTCTCCAATAACTTGGTCCCCCCACTTCAAAATGTTACCCTTACATCTGTTTGAGTCCCTTTCACTTTGTTCATTGGTTGTCCCGCGCCCTTTCACTTTTCTTGTCCAATAGGATTCAAGCTCCCTTCACTTCAACTGCACTGCACATTTAGACTTGGCAGATAGACGGTTTGTGGAATTTCTTCATTTTTGTCCTAAAGGAAGCATGTTCGTGAAAAATTTGAGATACATAGAAGCGATAAAGCAGGTAAGTGTTTAAATGACGTCATCCCTCAGAGCGTTTCACCATTGGTGGGTTCATTTCTCCAATAACTTGGTCCCCCACTTCAAAATGTTACCCTTATATCTGTTTGAGTCCCTTTCACTTTGTTCATTGGTTGTATCTCCCGCCCCCTTTCACTTTTCTTGTCCAATAGGATTCAAGCTCCCTTCACTTCTGATGACCTAACAGTCGAAATCGATTTAACTTTGTAACTCAGTATTTCGTGGAAATAGACAATTTTTTCTTGAAATTCTGTTTTAATTTTTTTAGTTTATTGATCATTGTGTGAGGTAGAATGTTGGAATAGTTGGGGTTGTGAAAAGTATAAATTGATATGCCGAAAGTTGAAATTGAGATGCCAAAAATATTAAAATTTATTTGTGCCGAAGGTTCAAATTACTTTGCCCAAAATTTTCTATTTGATAATATGCCAAAAATTCAAATTGATTTTGCCAAATGAACAATCCAAATAGGTATTTTGGCTGAGAACCGATTTACGTGCTCTACGCATATCTCCTGAAATTCATTAATCGCTCTATCACCTGTGAAACACGCACACTCCAAAGCTTAGTAGAAATTCAAATCACGAACGCAAGCCGATTGAATAATAAACCCCAGTGAAAGAATTTGCAGCGTTTTTCAGTAGATCTCGAGAAGAAATTTTTTTTTAATAAGCAGGTAATTCTGAAACATTTATCATCTTTGAAACCAAGGATTCCTCAGTTGAATTATGATACGATTGAAGCTGAATTATCAGATATTTTGGGACAGTTCGAAATGTGTTTTTATGATTGCAGTAAATTGGTAGATATAGCATCATTTATGAGTTATTACTTTTCACGTAAAAACGTTAAGGAATTAGCTATTGAAGTAGCAAGGCAGTTTACTATGAACTAGTGTTCTGTTGAAAATGAGTTGGTGCGGATTATATCAGATATACATCTCAAAGTTACAAATTTCTGGTGTTTTATATCTGAAGATAAATATCCGAATTCAGGACAAATCGCCCTTCAACTGACGGCAATGTTTAGGTCAACTTAAGAGTCTGCATTTTCTGAAATGAAGATAATTATGTCAAAATGTCGCAATTGACTAACTGAGGATCATATGTCATCATACTTGCGATTAGCACTCAGTGGTGACGTTACCATCTTATGAAAAGTATGCTGAGGACATGCACTAGCCACGCTTCAACATCCAAAGTCACTCTCTAGTTAATTCTAACACCATATCGTGGGGTTCCGGGTAAAAGTGACCAAGTAACATTTTTTTTCAAAATGAGCTTTTTTTGTCATTCCGGTACTAAGGAACGTTGTCTACTGTGTGTTGTTGCTAAGAACGTTATCTTCAAACTGATGTGCAAGAAATACTTGAAAATAAATTTTACCTGCCTGACCCAAAGAGTTTTATGTGACCAAATGGCATTTGAACTCAACCACAAAACACGAGATGGATTATAAATGTACTCTCGCTGGTGCATGTAAATGTTATCAATTGCCATTTGATCACTTTTACTGTGTAAGATTTGTAAGATTGCATAGTGGGCAGGTGAAAATGACCAATTACAGTGATAGGTAATGGATAACCTTTTCTAACAGAAATATTTATATCATTGTTATTAGATGCTTGGCAACACGATAAATTAACGAAAAAACTATTCAATCCCTCAATTTCATGTAACTATGCGACTGATTTTCGAAGAATTGAATTGACCGAATGAGTAAAGCTTGAAACTCCAGGCAGGTAAAAATGATCAAATAGAGTTTTCCGAATAAACAGCTCTTATTTAATCTGAAGTGAATTTTGAAGCACGATATGAGAGGAGGGCACTAGCTAACTACCTACAGGATAAAGAAAAATCGAAACATAGTCGGATGAGACATCACACAACCAGTGTTCGTAAGAAGAAAATAGGTGAAACTTCAGATCGCTCCCCTGTAAAATTTTGCAAATGTTACTTAGTCACTTTTACTCGGAACCCCACGTTATTATTATTCAATTATTTAATAAAGAAAAAAGAAAAGTGTTTGCTGCAAAGTCTTGAAAATGCAGTCGGGACGAAGTCTTCCCGTTTTGTAGCTATCGCCCATTTTTTCCGAAGGTCTGGGTCCTCAGGAAAACTGAAATAAAAATATAAATTGAGAATTGAAACGAGCACCCTATAAAAATTTTTTTGCTCCAGCCGTTTGGGAGCCAAAAATATGAAGATACAGAAAAATAATTTTTCGTTTACTCCCATTTGGACAGTTTTAGGATGGAGGGGAACAGCTCGTTGGACTACTTCCTATTTAGTATTTAGCCTATTTCTATTTTCCATTTTTAATGCATGCATCTGCTGATTATTTCTTCATGGTTTAATTTTTTATTACTCACTAGTTTAATGGCCCTGCTACGCAGGTTAAAAAGAAATAGGTGAATAACACAATTTTTTTTTTCGTGATTTATTAATTGCGACTGAAAAATCAAATACATTTCATCTAGCAATTTTACATATCAATAAAGGTACACTCCAAGAGGGTAGGTTTACAGCAAAATCTAGCCCTTTATTATATAGCTCAATTAATTAGCACTGAGTTCGATTGCACTTCTATTCACGCAGCACAACTAAATCCAGTGGTTTGTTTCGCTTGAGACGTCGGATTTCACCTTCGTTGTCCAAAACGTAGAGCATCTCCGGGTTCACGTGTTTGTGGAGGCGATGTTCATGCTTCCTTGCGTATTTTGCAATAATTTCATAGACTGTCTCCATCCTCAAATCTCGATGAATATCATCGTTTCGCATGTACCAAGGGGCTCCAACTATACTTCTCAGTATTTTATTCTGAAAGGTTTAGATTTTCTTAATATTTGATTTCTTGGCACAGCCCCAGATCTGTATCCCATAGGTCCAAATAGGGCGAAGGATCTGCTTATATATAAGCAGTTTGTTGTGAAGAGAGAGATGGGAATTCCTTCCCATTAGCCAATACATCCTTCTGTACTTGATTTTAAGTTCTTCTTTCTTCTTTTCTATGTGTTTATTCCAGTTTAATTTGGAGTCAAGTGTCAAACCCAAGTATTTAACTGCTTCAGTATGCGGTATTTTATTCGAATTGATCTCAACATCCAAGATTGGGACTTTTCGGTTAGTGAAGTTGATGTGGGCTGATTTTGATTCGTTCAGCTTCATTCTCCACATCTTGGTCCATTTACAAACCTCAGTAGTAGACGTCTGTAGTTTGCGTGTTGCAGCTTCTATATCATCTCCAACAGAGAGGATAGCCGTATCATCTGCAAAGGTGGCAACAGTTGTGCCTTCTTGTTGGGGTAAGTCCCGTGTGTACAGGAGGTAGAGTACTAAACAACACAATGAGGGAGTATAATAACAATATTAAAAGTCAAAAAATCGTATATCCCAAATCCCCGAGGAGAGGACCACGTCGCTTGCCCTGGGAGACGGGGCGAGAATTCCACCCGCCCAGCGTTACCACCCCCTGAAACGTCGATATACTCTGATAAGCTGGTTTTTATATAGTGTGATTTTATAATCGACTTCTATTTTCAAACTTTTATACCCATGTCTTAATGTTTTGGTTTATTAATGTTCTAATGTTTTGTTGGGCAGGTCAGTTGAACTCTAGCGGAGGTGGCGGCGGCGGATCGGACACAACTCAAGTGACAGTTCCCAAGGAGCTGGCCGGGGCTATCATCGGCAAAGGAGGCAATAGGATTCGCCGCGTTCGCTCCGACTCAGGTAAACACATTTAAATACAGATTTGATGATTTTTATTGTTTCATAGCATGTAGTGCCTATTGTGGCTACCACTAACTGCTTGGTAATTAACCCATTTTGGCCGAGAACTTAAAATTCTGAGAAAAGATTGTTTTCTATCTCAGAACCTCTTCATTAGATTTCAAGCAATGAAGGAAAAATATAATTTTGGACGGGACACCCCTAGGGAAGGGGAAAACTTTAATAGGCACTAGGTACACTCCAGTCTAGATTAAGGTTCAGAATCAATTGAAACTGTGACGGAATCTTCTTGAGGGTATGCTTGAGGCGAGGGAAGAGTTCAGGATTGTGTATGATCGGAGAGGATCGGACTTCACAAAGTCACCATTCCCCGCGTGCCATAAATGAGCCAGTCGGCCGAAATGGGTTAAGGTAACGTGGGGGCAAGTGCGGGTCAGGTTTTAGTTATAGGAAGGTGGGGTAATCAGAGAACACGGTCAACAAGAGACATGAGGATTTTAAAATATGCCGCGAAGCTGTATTTGTCCTAAAAGTGCCTACAGAGGTCACCAGGGGTCTGATGTAAAATTTTAGTGGGTTAGGAAAATCCGCAGACACATTCCGTGGTAACACCGAGTAACCTACGAAAACCCTTCCTTTCAGAGTCAGGTTAAGCGGCCCACACACTATCCAACCGTCGGCCGACAATCGGGACTGAAGGTGGGGGGAACCCGACCGCTTGATGTCGGGTGGTTCTAGTCATCCAACAGGCCTTCCACACACCGTCCAATTCGGGTGCGAGTGCGGAGAGTGGGTCGTCTTTCGGCACCCCCCACCTCCGATTGTCGGCCGACGGTTGGATAGTGTGTGGGCCGCTTTACGCCTGTCTCTTATCAGTCAGTGCTCTGTCCGCCCAACCACCCGGGTTTTCTCAGAGCTCAGGGAGTGTGATGGATATGGTTAGTAGGCCCCTTCCCGATTCTAGAATCTGTCGCCTTCGGAGATGAACCAGACACCTGCAAGCGTCTGATTCATCCTCTGAGCGTGGCAGAGCATAATTAATGCATCCAGCTCATTGGAAGGGGCAACTATACCATACCATCACCCTCACATGGTAGCAGAGCGTGGTTACGTCCATTGGCCTCTTTATCGTTGATTGTCCTGTATATCCTGCTGCCCCTATTCACTCGTAATTCCCCCCCCCCTGTGACTGTATGCCTAGTAATATGATACATTTTAAAATTGTCATTCCTCTTCCCAACTCATTGCAAAGCCCCCCCCCCCCCCCCAATGAGAATCAATATTCCATTCATTGGAAGGGGCAACCCCCATCACTCACATCAGAGCCCAGGGACATTCATGCCTTGTCCAGATGCCAGACGCCTGATCCAAGCTCTTGGAAGGGGCCCCCCCCCGCCCCAAGGCTTTTCTCAGAGCCCAGGGAGTGTGATGGATATGGTTAGTTGGCCTATTCCCAATTTAAGAATCTGTCGCCTTGGGAGATGAACCAGACGCCTCCAAGCATTATCGATGCATCCAGCTCATTGGAAGGGGCAACTATACCATACCATCACTTCACATGGTAGCAGAGCGTGGTTACGTCCATTGGCCTCTTTATCGTTGATTGTCCTGTATATCCTGCTGCCCCTATTCACTCGTAATTCCCCCCCCCCCCCTGGTATGCCCAATAATATGATCAATTTTATAATTGTCATTCCTCTGCCCAACTCATTGCAAAGCCCCCCCCCAAATGAGAATCATTACTTCCATTCATGCCCCCCCCCCCCCCCCCAAGGCTTTTCTCAGAGCCCAGGGAGTGTGATGGATATGTTTAGTTGGCCCCTTTCCCGAGCGTGGGAGCAGCATTACTGCATCCACCTCCTCGGAAGGGGCAACAATACCATCCCCATCACCTCACAAGAGTCCACAGATTGAGCCGTGAGGTCGATTTAATTGTTCATTTAGATCGTTGAGTTGTTTTTTTTTCCTCGTACGTAACGACGAATTCCATTTCGGTGTTTCAGGCGCCGAGATAACCATAGACGAACCTCTCCAGGGCTCTACGGATCGTGTCATCACCATCAAAGGGACTCCCGAACAGATCCAGCATGCTCAGTACCTTCTACAACAGGCGGTACGGGAAAGTCAGGGCAGAACTTACTAAAAACAACAAAAAATGTCCTCCCCCCCACCACTTTCACTTTGATAAGAAAAAACATATAACACATTACCTTTCTTTAAGCTACGACGAAATTACCTCCTCCCATAATTAGTGTCATCTCGTAACCCCGAGTCCTGTGTCTTATCAGGGAAGGTTTCTCCACGGTTACCCGTTGTACATCAAGTAGTTATTGCCATTAGAAAAAATTTTTCCAACACTCCCCCCCTCAATCACGACCGCCTTCATAAGCTTCCTTTTTAAAGAAAAATCATTACATCCCCCGTTCACGATTCATTATTCGCTAGCAGTTCAATTATTTTGGGTTGGAGAACTTATTTTCCTTTTCTATATACCGTAATAAACACGATTTCTATCATTGAATACACTTTGTTCACTTTAAGAATCAGTTTGAAGTCATTTAGTTCTGAAAGCGTCCCCGCCCCGGGTACACTAACATGTCATCTACGTAAAACACTATAACACTGACTATAACCTCCCCTTTTTAAACCGTTGAACATTTTAATCACTTCCTGCACTTTGATGAGTCCCTCACCCGTCGTGTTTGTGCATATTGCTTTCTTAAAAATTGAAAAAAAAAACCCAAACTAGATAATATGGGTAGGTTACAAGTCTGGTTTCCTTAATTTTAAAGCACGATTTTCGAAGCGTGACATTTGAGGGTTGCCCGTTTAATTTGTGTCGATATCTCCCTTATTTTTAGTTTTTTTTTTAAACGAGTTTTTATTGTTTTTTTGAAGAATTCCAGTTATAGATTTGTTTTTGCCTTCCTCTAAAATCCCTTTCTGATATTCGCTTTCATTTAGAATGTATATAGCTTTCGCCGAAACGTTCTCCTTCTTAGCGGGGTTTGTTCGAGGTGTGGTTTGTACCTACTTTTGGTTGTTATAGAGTCATTTCGTGTTGTTATATTGGTACACCTGATTTGGGGGACTGCCATTGAAGGGCTTCTGAAGCCAGTGCAATGCCGTATGAATACTTGATAACCATTTGTACCATTCAAAACCCTATAAAACACCTTTTGGTTGGTATAGAGTTATTTTGGGTTGTTACATTGGCACACCTGATTTGGGGGACTGCCATTGAAGGCTTCTGAAGCCAGTGCAGTGCCATATGAATATTTAATAACCAACTGTAGTATTCAAAACCCTATAAAACACCTTTTGGTTGTTATAGAGTTATTTTGTGTTGTTACATTGGCACACCTGATTTGGGGACCTCCATTATAGGCTTCTAATGGCAGTGCAGTGCCATATGAATATTTCATAACCAACTGTAGCGTTCAAAACAACCACAAAACCTCCTAAAAGAATGTTGAACTATACCCCTATACCTTCACTATGGTAGCTTGGACTTAGAACTTCTTTCTTTTTCCACAAAAATATAACCCCCCACCACTTTTTTTTTTCTTTTAATTTATAAACTCCCTCGAAAATCTGGTCATTGTTCGTAGTGATGTAGGTCACCCGTATCTCATTTTTTGTATAACCCCGATTAAAATATTTAAAAAAAAAGGTCAAATTTGAACCCAGGGAAAAAAAACCCATTATAATTATATAATTAATGATATAAACTTGAATGATTTTAAAGGAAAAAGGAATTTTAAAAGATTCAGAATTCGCTGTTACAGTAAAAAAAAATCGATCCTGAATTCTCCAATAAAAAACCACAAAAATAATGGAATATTATTTCGTGTCCCGTCTTGTATCCCCTAATGTGTGTTGTGTCCTCCTGAACCCCCCCCCCCCCCCTTAAGCCCCATTTCCCGAAAAATTTTCCCGAAAATGTCCCCCCCCCCACTACCAAAAATCAAAAAAGTCGCACCGTGTCCCGACGATTGTGTTGTAGCGATCGTCGTTATTCCCTTTTCCCGACTTTACACCCCCCCGTGGTTTAGGGGAGTATTAGTTACTGTTGGGATGAGAAGTGACGACATGTTGAGAAAGTTTAGTTGAGTGTTAGAAGTATTGGGTTGGTTCTAGTGATAGTAGGGAGAATTTGGCAGAAATCGGCATTTACGTTCTTTAAGGAAGATGTGTTCGTTGTTTGCGGTTACGACGATTTATAAGGAACAAAAATTAATGAACAAGCTTCGGCAGGGAGTTGGAAACAAGCCGACAACCTCTAGTAGCAGCTATTGGTTATCATATCCAGGGCTACAGTGTACTTGCCAGAGAAAACCATGATCTTTCCATCAATTACAGCGTTTGCTGCAATTTTGTTGACCATCATGCAATCCATGTGCAGGACCCAGTTGCTAGGTCACATTCCAGGCATGCAAGCTGCATATGGTGTGGAATTCTGGAGTTTTGCAGCTCTGCTGCCATGTTGTTTGGAAAGTTTCTCCAGTTTTATGGGAAAGTTTTCCTCCTTTCAGGGAGCAGTGTCCACAGCTTGGATTCCAAACTGGTTCCTATCCAGTCCTGAAAGCCGTCCTGGTAGCAGCTTTTGGTTACCATATCTGAGGCTACAGTGCGTTTGCCACACAAAACCATGATCTTTCCACCAATTACAGCGTTTGCTGCAATTTTGTTGACCATCATGCAATCCATGTGCAGGACCCAGTTGCTAGGTCACATTCCAGGCATGCAAGCTGCATATGGTGTGGAATCCTGGAGTTTTGCAGCTTCAATGCCATGTTGTTTGGAAAGTTTCTCCAGTTTTATGGGAAAGTTTTCCTCCTTTCAGGGAGCAGTGTCCACAGCTTGGATTCCAAACTGGTTCCTATCCAGTCCTGAAAGCCATCCTGGTAGCAGCTTTTGGTTACCATATCTGAGGCTACAGTGCGTTTGCCACACAAAACCATGATCTTTCCACCAATTACAGCGTTTGCTGCAAATTTTTTGACCATCATGCAATCTGCAGGACCCATGCAGTGCAGGACCCAGTTGCTAGGTCACATTCCAGGCATGCAAGCTGCATATGGTGTGGAATTTTGGAGTTTTGCAGCTCTGCTGCCATGTTGTTTGGAAAGTTTCTCCAGTTTTGAGGGAAAGTTTTGCTTTTCCAGAGGAAGAAGTTATACCACCTCATACATTCCAAACTGGTTGCATCAATTCTGAAAGGTCACTCATTACGGCGCATCATTGCTTTTAATTTCTCTGAAAAGAATGTGTTTTGCAATGCCTCCAAACATTTCAAACAGACCATTTTTGTTGGGAAATTCATTTGCAGACGTTCTGAATCAATTACCAGTTTGCAAATTACGTTGGCTCCAAATTTTTTGACTGCCGTGCTATCTAAATGCAGGAGCCATTTGCTAGGTTGAAATTCTAGGCGTGCAAGCTGCATATGATATGGAATTTTGGAAGTTTGCATCTCTGATCCCATGCTGTTTAGAAAGTTTCTCCAGTTTTAAGGGAAAGTTTTGCTGCTTCTTACCATCTAGTCCTGAAAGCCATCCTGGTGGCATCTATCGTGCAATCTACCTCCAGTTGCTACGTCAACATTCTAGATTTGGTAGCTGCATATGATATGGAATTTCGGTGGTTTGCAGTTTCCATGCTGTGTTGTTCATAAAGTTTTCCCTGTTTTAACGGAAAGTTTGCCTCCTTTGAGGAAACGTTTGGACTGAGGAATCCTCCATGTTCCTCGCATTTTTTCCCTTGGAAATGACAGGAATTGATTGTCAAGCTTCTTATAAGCGAAATTCAAAAACCTCGCAACGATTCTAGAAACGTACTGTGGAAACTATAGCCGGCCACGCATAACTTAAGATCACTCTATCGCGTCAGTTGCTTGATCTCGCTCTTTGGTGGCCTATTTAGGAAACAATCTGGTGTGATACTCAAGCCTTCAAGACTGTTGTGATACTTGGCAGGAAGGAGTTAGCTGCCTGAGGATCCTGCTGTAGCATCCAGTGGAATGCTGGACTACTGATGGTAGTTGTGATTCTCCCTGTCCACTGATGCCAATGCACTGTTAACGCCCTTCGTAAATTGCGAGCATTTCAAAGATGATAGTTCCTCAATCTTTGGTCATCTAGGCACGACGAAATCTTCCTTAATGTACGTAAATGTTCATTTCAAAGAATCCACCTTTAATGCAAGAATGGAAATCAAATAGATGCGAGATAGCCTTAGATAGTGAGAGTTGTATGGAGAATCCACAGTTTAATATAGTTGATCTTAGTTCAATTTTACTATGAAACCACCAAACCGCCAATTTTGAGCTAATTTGGGCTATTTCACAATAATCGTTTTAGAATTTGAGAAAGAAGAAGGTAGTTTTTTTTGTGATGGACTGATGGAAGTCCAAAATACATCTCAAAGAGATCTTATGAGGTTGTGAGGAGGGTTGTATTTGCTGGAGTAAGTAGAATTATTGGACGATTCGATCCAAAATTGATTGGGGATGACGAATTTACATTGGGTGACGTTGCCAGAGTTTTGTAAGACTTGAAAGTTCCAAGGGGTAGGCAGCAAGAGAATGAGTGCGTGCAGTTGCCAGAAGAAACAGAGAGCGTCTTTTCCAAGATTCCCTGCAAATTTCAACGTTTGAATGCTAAATTCTACTAAAGAGTACATGCAATCCCTAAACTCGTGGTTTAAAGACATACAGCTATTTCAAAACTGATGCCAGCAAAGAAAGTCTATCTTTAGCCAATCTATCAAGCATTCTTTCTTCTACATCTTTATGTTAATTATCATTTCGGTTATTATAGTTTCGTCTTTCCCCATAAAATGGCTTGCGTAAGAGTTAATTTTATAGCGAGCGTGTCATCAGTGAAGTTTTGGACTCAAAACAGGAGGAGAGAGTGTGTCAGGGGTGAGAGTTATGCCTGACACTATGAGAATCAAATCTAGCAGAAAGAATTGTTCTTCCTTCTTTCTTAGCAGACAATCTTCGATGAATTGCTCCCGCCCATCTGCCCTCCAGTGACGGACCCAGACCCGGACCCAGAGATCATGTCCTGGACCTGCCTCTACAATTGTCCACCCAGGGGAAAACCAAATTTTTTCAATATTTCTTTAGCCCATAAGTTACAGTAAAAGTTTACCACCAATTGCCTCCAAGGGACCAATGCCTGCTTAACATAAATACTTGATTCATGTTATGAATCAATTGAACCTGCCCATGGCCACCCACCTGCTTTAAAGAGATGGACCCAGACCTGGCCCCAGAGATCATGACACGGACCACCTGCATCTTCTCCACCCAGGGAAAAACCATAATTTGTCATTACTTCTTTAGCCCATAAGTTACTGTAAAGTTTACCCCAAAAACAAGACTGCCCATCTAGGATTCCTCTGCCAGCTTTCCAAGGAAGGGAGCCCTATTGGGGATACAAACCTCCACCACAATCCTCCAAGGGAAACAGATGATCCTGTTAACATAAATACTTAATCCGTCTTATGAATCAATTGATCCTGCTCTCCAGTGATGGACCCATAGATCACGTCCTGGACCTGCCTCTACAATTGTCCACCCAGGGGAAAACCAAATTTTTTCACTACTTCTTTAGCCCATAAGTTACTGTAAAGTTTACCCCAAAAACAAGACTGCCCATCTAGGATTCCTCTGCCAGCTTTCCAAGAAGGGAGCCCTATTGGGGATACAAACCTCCACCACAATCCTCTCCAAGGGAAACAGATCGTCCGGTTAACATAAATACTTAATCCGTCTTATGAATCAATTGATCCTGCTCTCCAGTGATGGACCCATAGATCACGTCCTGGACCTGCCTCTACAATTGTCCACCCAGGGGAAAACCAAATTTGTACTTTTGTCTTGACTAGCCCATAAGTTACAGTAAAAGATACCACCAATTGCCTCCAGAGATCATGACATGGACCACCTGCCTCTTCTCCACCCAGGGAAAAACCATAATTTGTCATTACTTCTTTAGCCCATAAGTTACTGTAAAGTTTACCCCAAAAACAAGACTGCCCATCTAGGATTCCTCTGCCAGCTTTCCAAGAAGGGAGCCCTATTGGGGATACAAACCTCCACCACAATCCACCCAGGGGAAAAACCAAATTTTCTCCAAGGAAACAGATCGTCCGGTTAACATAAATACTTAATCCGTCTTATGAATCAATTGATCCTGCTCTCCAGTGATGGACCCATAGATCACGTCCTGGACCTGCCTCTACAATTGTCCACCCAGGGGAAAACCAAATTTTTTTACTACTTCTTTAGCCCATAAGTTACAGTAAAAGTTTACCACCAATTGCCTCCAAGGGAAAGACAATGACTGCTTGACATAAATAATTGATTCATGTTATGAATTGAACCTGCCCATGGCCACCCACCTGCTTTAAAGTGATGGACCCAGACCTGGCCCCAGAGATCATGACACGGACCACCTGCCTCTTCTCCACCCAGGGAAAAACCATAATTTGTCATTACTTCTTTAGCCCATAAGTTACTGTAAAGTTTACCCCAAAAACAAGACTGCCCATCTGGGATTCCTCTGCCAGCTTTCCAAGAAGGGAGCCCTATTGGGGATACAAACCTCCACCACGATCCTCCAAGGGAAACAGATCGTCCAGTTAACATAAATACTTGATCCGTCTTATGAATCAATTGATCCTGCTCTCCAGTGATGGACCCATAGATCACGTCCTGGACCTGCCTCTACAATTGTCCACCCAGAGATAACTAAAATTTGTTACTACTTCTTTAGCCCATAAGTTACAGTAAAAGTTTACCACCAATTGCCTCCAAGGGAAACAGATCGTCCTGCTTAACATAAAATACTTAATGCTTAAATAAATAATTGATCCGTCTTATGAATCAATTGATCCTGCTCTCCAGTGATGGACCGATAAATCACATCCTGGACCACCTGCCTCTACAATTGTCCACCCAGTCGAAAACCAAATTTTTTTACTACTTCTTTAGCCCATAAGTTACAGTAAAGTTTACCCCAAAAACAAGACTGCCCACCTGGGATTCCTCTGCCAGCTTTCCAAGAAGGGAGCCCTATTGGGGATACAAACCTCCACCACAATCCTCCAAGGGAAACAGATCGTCCGGTTAACATAAATACTTGATCCGTCTTATGAATCAATTGATCCTGCTCTCCAGTGATGGACCCATAGATCACGTCCTGGACCTGCCTCTACAATTGTCCACCCAGGGGAAAACCAAATTTTTTACTACTTCTTTAGCCCATAAGTTACAGTAAAGTTTACCACCAATTGCCTCCAAGGGAAAGACAGTGCCTGCTTGACATAAAATACTTGATTCATCTTGTGAATCTGAACCTGCCCATGGCCACCCACCTGAAATGACGGACCCAGAGATCACGACACAGACCACCCAGGGAGAAACCAAATTTTTCATTACTTCTTTAGCCCATAAGTTACTGTAAAGTTTACCCCAAAAACAAGACTGCCCATCTTGGATTCCTCTGCCAGCTTTCCAAGAAGGGAGCCCTATTGGGGATACAAACCTCCACCACGATCCTCCAAGGGAAACAGATCGTCCAGTTAACATAAATACTTAATCCGTCTTATGAATCAATTGATCCTGCTCTCCAGTGATGGACCCATAGATCATGTCCTGGACCTGCCTCTACAATTGTCCACCCAGGGGAAAACCAAATTTTTTATTACTTCTTTAGCCCAAGTTACAGTTACTGTAAAGTTTACCCCAAAAACAAGACTGCCCACCTGGGGTTCCTCTGCCAGCTTTCCAAGAAGGGAGCCCTATTGGGGATACAAACCTCCACCACAATCCTCCAAGGGAAACAGATCGTCCGGTTAACATAAATACTTGATCCGTCTTATGAATCAATTGATCCTGCTCTCCAGTGATGGACCCATAGATCATGTCCTGGACCTGCCTCTACAATTGTCCACCCAGGGGAAAACCAAAATTTTTTACTACTTCTTTAGCCCATAAGTTACAGTAAAAGTTTACCACCAATTGCCTCCAAGGGAAAGACAATGCCTGCTTAACATAAATACTTAATTCATGTTATGAATCAATTGAACCTGCCCATGGCCACCCACCTGCTCTGGACCCAGACCCAGAGATCATGACACGGACCACCTGCCTCTTCTCCACCCAGGGAAAAACCATAATTTGTCATTACTTCTTTAGCCCATAAGTTACAGTAAAGTTTACCCCAAAAACAAGACCGCCCACATGGGATTCTTCTGCCAGCTTTCCAAAGAAGGAGCCCTATGGGTACTTACATTCCAGCGGAAGACCTTGAGCGCTTATCAATCAATTAAACCTGCCCATGGCCTGCTCCCCAGTGACAAATCCTGGTATCGTATCTTGCACCCACCTCTACAACTGTCCACCCAGGGGAAAACCATTTGTACTCTAGTATTAACTAGCCCATAAGTTCCTGCAGGACTTGAAGCTGGACACTCCACTATCCATTAGCTATCCCTAACTGGGGATCTCCAAGGATGGGTTTCAGACCAATTTCCTCCCTGGGGAAAACATTCTCTTCCTAACATACTTAGTCCATAAGTTTCTGTAAAATTCAATCCAGACTTGGAAGAATATACCCTCCAGCAATTAATTTTTGGACGTAAACCTCAAAAGGATACATATAGTGCTCGTAACATTCGCCCTGTCTTTCCAAAATCCAATCAAGTTGCCTTGTACAATTTACAATCTAAGGTTAGCATCCAACTTCCCATCTGTCATTCAACATTATTCGCAACTAGAATTAGAACCTTATTCCACATTGGGAACCACTCACGTCACAATACTGCACATTTATATTGGTGTCTTAGATTGTTGGGAGTATATAACATAACATACCAAACCACAGCATTCTTAGCTGAAACTGATGCTAGCAGATCTGTCAAAAATCCATTTGCCAGTCGTGTGACGTTGTGATATTAGGCATTTTCACTGTTTAGGTTACATCATTCTTGATGAAGTACAATTGTACATGTTGTTTGAGAAATCTTCAATATTCGATCACAGGTAATTGGTGCTTGAAAATAAGGGGAGTGGGTTTAGGATATTTGCCTAAATCATTCAAAATCGTACCTTTAGAAAAGTTAACTTCAAATTTGAGAGTTGAGGGTTTATTTTTCAAGTTGATACGTAATTGTAGCAGTTACTGACTGGAATGTGGGGGTTGAGATGTGTTAAAAGCAATAAAAACCCATTTCACGGAAAGTGGAGGTTAAGAAATCCATTATAGCAGGTCTCTCCAAAGAATAGCACCTGCCCGCAGCTCTCTAGTGATGGATCCCAGACCTGGGACCCGCCTCTACGATAATCCTTCCAGGGGATAAAACAATTTTGTGCACTACTTAGCCCATAAGTTTATACTATTTGACCCTAAAGTGGAATTCAAAGCTGATTCTCTCCCATATCAACGCGATTAGCCCTTAAGTGTCAATAAATATCACCTTTTGTGCTGCCTGATTTGGGGTTCAGACCTCCACCAATTTGCTCGCAGGGGAAAACCACTCGATCAGTCAAATTCTGTGCAATCCAGGGCTTTCTGCAGCAATATTTCTACTCAGACATTGATTAGAAGCAAGTCCTTTATAGCTAGAAAACTCAAAATATGCAGTAGATGAAGCCTCTTGGTGTTGTTATGAAACGGTTGTTACCACTCTGTGATGTTGTTACCCCTGAGCGTACGCTTGGGAGTTTGGTATCCCAAAAGTTTCAGTAAAATTGACCCCATGAGCAGGACTGTCCGCCATCCTGCCAGCTCTCCTAGGACCAACCCATCTTCAAGATACAGACTTCCACCAAAGTCCTACAAGATAAAGACATTTTCTGCTTAACCTACTTAACCCATAAGTTACAGTAAATTTTACCCCATGAGCAGGACTGACCACTGTATACGACCTTAAAGCTTGCTGATGACTGACTTTAATTGGGGATTGAGACCTCCACCGATGTCCTGAAAACTGAAGAAACTTTCTGCTTGAAGTACTTAGCCCATAAGTTTCAGTAAAACACCATCCATGACCTGCTCAGCTGAGGAGCATCTGCCAGCTCTCTGATTCGGGAAAAAAACCACCACCATATTCCTTCCAGAGGGAAACATTTGCATTTTCACTTAGCCCATAAGTCAGTGATCCTTTATGCCTGTGAGATTTGGAAAGTCACATGTGTCTTTCTTTAATAAATTGAAATATTTCCACAAATATGAAGCAAGATAAGATTTGAGCCGAAACAATGCGAAGGATCATCAGAATGTGGGATATTACAAGCGAAAATAACGCAGAAACCTTTTCTCCACAAAAATAAATCGAAATATTCCTCTTCCATATTCCTCCCAAGGATGGCAATTTCTGCATATTGTGATTAGCCCATAAGTTTCAGTAAAGTTCACCCCCAAAGCAGGACTGTCCACCATGACCTGCCCACTGTCTCTGCCAGCTCTCCAAGGACGGACCCCAATTCTGGGATACAAACCTCTTCCAATGTCCTCCCAGGGATATCTGAAATTTCTCTTAACGTACTTAGCCCATAAGTTTCAGTAAAGTTTGCCCCCAAAGCAGGACTGTCCACCATGACCTGCCCACTGTCTCTGCCAGCTCTCCAAGGACGGACCCCAATTCTGGGATACAAACCTCCACCAATGTCCTCCCAGGGATATCTGAAATTAAATTTCTGCTTAACGTACTTAGCCCATAAGTTTCAGTAAAGTTCGCCCCCAAAGCAGGACTGTCCACCATGACCTGCCCACTGTCTCTGCCAGCTCTCCAAGGACGGACCCCAATTCTGGGATACAAACCTCTTCCATATTCCTCCCAGGGATATCTGAAATTAAATTTCTACTTAACGTACTTAGCCCATAAGTTTCAGTAAAGTTCGCCCCCAAAGCAGGACTGTCCACCATGACCTGCCCACTGTCTCTGCCAGCTCTCCAAGGACGGACCCCAATTCTGGGATACAAACCTCTTCCATATTCCTCCCAGGGATATCTGAAATTAAATTTCTGCTTAACGTACTTAGCCCATAAGTTTCAGTAAAGTTCGCCCCCAAAGCAGGACTGTCCACCATGACCTGCCCACTGTCTCTGCCAGCTCTCCAAGGACGGACCCCAATTCAGGGATACAAACCTCCACCAATGTCCTCCCAGGGGAAAACATAGTCCTCTCCGCTCAACGTACGTAATTAGCCCATAAGTTCATATCAAATTCTTCGCCCACATAATCCGACACCCACTCAAACGATAGGTATGCTGAACTCTGCCCAAATACAACATCCCCTGTTGATGGACCATTTTCGAGCCAAATTTCTTAAACTTTGGTCATGTAACTTGCAAAAAAACATTCCAGTATTTGCATTCCTCTTCGTATTAGCAAACTCTTGTAAAAATCAGAAATCTTACGTGATTCCTCGATTTTAACCCTGTAGAACGTACATGACCAGAAAAATTGTTCGCATTTCCTGTGTTCACAAGTCTCTGGAAGGTCAAAGAAGGTTCCTACACTGTTCAAGAAGTCTAACGATGCTGCAATTTTGGAAATGACCTCTTTTTTCTACATTCTGAATTCTTGACGAAACCAAATACATCGTTACATAGGTCTTCACTAATTCCACTGATTGTCTGGTGGTTTCATCATAACAAATCTCATAACAAGTCGCTGGAAGGAGGTAGGGATGTAGTTGATGTGAGCTTGTGGGTCAAATTTCTTCTTTTCTATAGAGGCAAACAGGGCCCCATCCTCCAGGCCAAGGTACCTCACTTTCCGTCGGCAGCTGGGGAGATGCATGGATATTGCCCTCACTACGGCTATCTGGGTTTTCACACGGACCCAGCAGGTTACTTGGGACAAAGGCTTCAACCACTTTTCTGCCAAGGAAACAGGGATATTCCTTGTGCAAGGAGCCATCACATCCCACCACTAGATTTGTGAAAGAACCTCGCAAATCTTCTGCCACAGCGTCGTACTTCCGATGCTTTTCATTGGCTGCATTTTGTGCGATCGTTGCCCAATCGTGAGAACCGTAAGAGGAGGCGTCTGGGTTTATGACCCTGGTATCAAAGTACGCCGTTCTCTCATGGTCCCAGGCTCCATGGATTTTAATATCCCCAACCAGCCGAGGATTGCCGTCTTCTCCTTCTACCAGCACTGGCTCAAGACCTACTGAGTTCCAGCATGACTCGCCATCCTTGCGCCTGATCCCGAATTTGATCATGACCTCGTTTGACCAGACCACCCTTTTTACAGTTCAATCCGTGATTGAGATCCATTGGAGCGCCACAATCGCATAGATGAGGTAACCCGACAGGTTCTCGGCCGTACCTCACACACAACCCATCCCGGAACTCTGTAGCTGAGAGGTCTAAGTCATCTCTTTGCAGGGGGACAACTGAGAGCCATTGTGATGAGCCACTTGCCGCGATCCTGTTAAGAGCCCTTTCTTGTCTCTGGGACAATGTGCTCACACGGAGAAGTCTGTTTTTTGCTTCTGCAGCCGCACCATTTAGTGTTCTCTCTTCCGTTTGAACATCCTTCACACGGTCTTCATGATCTTGCATCTGAGGAGTTATTCCCGCCTGTAATGCACTTGCCAGGATTGAGGTGGCACGCTCAATAGTTTTCTTTCTAATACCCCGTTTATATGCAGTTCACTTCCGTAGCGGTGTGCAGGGAAGTTGCGAGGACATCGGGCGGAGCGAGTATGTAAAAACCTCACTTCCACTGCCCCTGCAGCCCTCAACTGGCGGTTTTTTCCGTGCAGAAGTCAAAGGGAAGGGCAGACGTTCAAACGTTCCTGCCACGGAACTGGTCTGAATATTTTCAAGTCTTTTACGGCCTACAAGAGTTCCGTTTCGTCGAAATTCTGTCAGATCTCAGCATACAAAAGGACTTGGTAGATTTCATTCTCCTTCGTATAGTGGGCAATCTTGTATTTTGTGTTTATATCACCTAATTGGTTTTCGCAGAACTCACGTTCAGGAAAAATCCCTTAGGCCGATGAGGTATGGGCTGCGATTAACCTGACTGTAACCACACCCTGAGCAAATGGACCATGTCACTTCCAGATAGTTGCATATTCAACAATTTCGGTTGTTTTATGAACCTGGCACGTTATTTCATAATGTTATAACCCCTTATCTATTGAATACGCGTCATACCAAATTTGCCATTCATGAAGCGGCAGCTGCTGCACATAAACGGGGTATAGAAGCATCTTGAAAACCCTCAAATTTCAACCTTTTCATTGTCAATATTTTTCAGAGGTACAATCATTGATGAAATATGTTGGAGACACTGTATAAAACATATGATTAGAGAGCTCTTGTGAGTAACTATGCTCAAGAACGTATGTGCGATGCTATCTGGATCCATCCAGATTGTTTCGAGTCGTGGAACCTCAAAATCTCGAATGAGTTGGTTGTAGCGTGTAACTTCTTTGACCTTCCCGATACCCAGGGTGAATCTATTAAGTACTCTACTTCATGTTTTTCAAATATCAACGCTAAATCTGCCAAAGATTCGTCCCTCACGGCGTAGCTACCATTTTCAACCCTTAACTACCGCTTCTGCTGCCCCGAAAAATAGCAAAATCCTCCACAAACCATCAGAAAACCACCAAATTGATTCTCTCCACCCTCCTGCATTGTCAACATCCGTTTTTTTAATAAATTGTCGTATCCGTCTTTCTTACAGATAGCCGAGCCGCCTCCCAGCAGGAAACCAGCCAGGGATTGGTGAAAAAAATGTGCCTGCAAGAATCAAGCTCGCTGAATCAAACTGAGCCTGTCAAAGAAAAGAATCAACGTGTAGAATTCAGTGCCTTTTTTTATATATCTACGAAATCCTTTCGGGATTTGAGCAGAAGCTATTAGTTGATTTAAATAATTTTATCTGCTAGGGATTTGCCGATTGATTGCCAAGGAAGATGTACCTACAGTGTTTCCTTGCAGTAGAATCCCGTGGTTTCTTACTTCTGAGTTTTAAGCGGCAATATCGTGGTAGCTGCAACCTCCAAAGGCGAACAAGATCAGGTGATAGCTCTAGTCATGCCAATCCAACATGCTTCTGGGATTTTGGAATTTTGTTGCTTTAATCGTCTTTCCTGATTAATTGGAGTGATGATTATCCTATGCTGCTGCCATCAGTGCAATCTCAGTATTCCTTACTGCTGAGACGATTTCTGAACGTTTAGCTGCAAATCTTGGCAGCTGCATCCTTCCCAGCTGATGGATCTAGTGGAGCATGTCTTTCCTGATTGATTGGACTGATGATTGCCTGCTGTTTCTGCTATCTTTACAATCTAAGGGATCCTTACTGCTGGGCAATTGGTGAGCTTCAAGCAGCAAATCTTGGCAGCTGCATCTGTCCTAGGTGATCATGCTAAGGTATAACAGGTGGCAACTCTAGTTGGACATGCCCATCACACCTGCTTCTGGGATTTTGGCTGCTTCAATCTTCTTTCTTGCTTATCTTATGTTTGTACCATCAGTAAAATCACAGTATTCCTTACTGCTGAGACCATTGCTGAACTTCAAGCAGCTGCATCCTTTCTAGCTGGTCATACTGAGTTACATCTGGCTATTGTAGTTAACACACCCATCCAACCTGCGTAAAGATATTTCATCTGCTTAAATCTTCTTTCCTGATCAATTGAACTTACGGCATGATATGTTTTTGCTATCAGTACAATCTCGGGGTTCTTTACTGTTGAGACAATTGCTGAACTTTAAGCAGCAAATCTTGGCTGTTCCATCCTTCTTAGGTGACCACACTAAGTTATAACAGGCGACTACTCTAGTTGGACGTGCCTTCCAATCTGCTTCCGAGATTTTGGAGTTTTGCTCCTTAAATCCTCTTCCCTGATTAATTATACTGATGGTGGTCTTATGTTTCTGCCATCAGTACAACCTCAGGAATCTGCTGAATTCCAAGCAGCAAATCTTGGCAGCTGCATCTGTCCTAGCTGATCATACTGAGTTGTAACTGGTGATGGATCTAGTTAAACATGCCCATCCAAAATACTTCGGGGATTTTGGCTGCTTGAATTCCCTTTCCTGATCGATTGGACTGATGATTGCCTGATGTTTCTGCTATCTTTACAATTTAAGGGATCCTTACTGCTGGGCAATTGGTGAGCTTCAAGCAGCAAATCTTGGCAGCTGCATCTGTCCTAGGTGATCATGCTAAGGTATAACAGGTGGCAACTCTAGTTGGACATGCCCATCCAACCTGCTTCTGGGATTTTGGCTGCTTCAATCTTCTTTCCTGATTATTGGATGATGATCTACCATCAGCTAAAATCTCACTATTCCTTACTGCTGGGCAATTGGTGAGCTTCAAGCAGCGAATCTTGGCAGCTGCATCTGTCCTAGGTGATCATGCTAAGATATAGCAGAGGTGGCTACTCTAGTTGGACGTCAGACCTGCTTCTGGGATTTTGGCTGCTTCAATCTTCTTTCCTGCTCATCTCATGCTTCTGCAAACAGTACAATCTCACTATTCCTTACTGCTGAGACTATTGCTGAACTTCAATCAGCAAATCTTGGCAGCTGCATCCTTCTAGCTGGTCATACTGAGTTACATCTGGCTGCTGTTGGACATGCCCATCCAACCTGCTTAAAGGATTTCATCTGCTTAAATCTTCTTTCCTGATCAATTGAACTTACGATGACGATCAGTTGAATCTGCTTCTGGATTTTGGAGTTTTGATTAAATCCTCTTCCCTGATTAATTATGCTGATGGGATTTTCTGGTGAACCTCAGGGATCAATTCTAGCAGCAAATCTTGGCAGCTGCATCCTTTCCTAGCTGATCATACTGAGTTGTAACTGGTGATGGATCTAGTTAAACATGCCCAAATATTCTGGGATTTTGGCTGCTTATTCCCTTTCCTGATTAATTGGACTGATGATTGCCTACTGATGTTGCTGCTATCTTTACAATCTAAGGGATCCTTACTGCTGGGCAATTGGTGAGCTTCATGCAGCAAATTTTGGCAGCTGCATCTGTCCTAGGTGATCATGCTAAGTTATAACAGGTGGCTACTCTAGTTGGACATGCCCATCAGACCTGCTTCTGGGATTTTGGCTGCTTCAATCTTCTTTCCTCCTGCTCTCTCATGCTTCTACCATCAGTAAAATCTCACTATTTCCTTACTGCTGAGACTCATTGCTGAACTTTAAGCAGCAAATCTTGGCAGCTGCATCCTTTCTTACATGATCATACTGAGTTACATCTGGCTGTTGTAGTTAACACACCCATCCAACCTGCTTAAAGAGATTTCAGCTGCTTAAATCGTCTTTCCCGATCAATTGAACTTACGATGACGATATGTTTTTGCTATCAGTACAATCTTGGGGTTCTCTACTGTTGAGACAATTGCTGAACTTTAAGCAGCAAATCTTGGCTGTTCCATCCTTCTTAGGTGACCATACTCTGTTATAACAGGTGACAGCTCTAGTTATCTGCCTTCCAATCTGCTTCTGTATTTTGGAGTTTTGCTCCTTAAATCCTCTTCCCTGATTATTTATGCTGATGGTGGTCTTATGTTTCTGCCATCAGTACAACCTCAGGAATCTGCTGAATTCTAAGCAGCAAATCTTGGCAGCTTGAACCTTCCTAGCTGATCATACTGAGTTGTAACTGATGATAGATCTAGTTAAACATGCCCATCCAAAATACATCATTGATTTTGGCTGTTTATATTCCCTTTCCTGATTAATTGGACTGATGATTGTCATATGTTTCTGTTATCTTTACAATCTAAGGGATCCTTACTGCTGGGCAATTGGTGAGCTTCAAGCAGCAAATCTTGGCAGCTGCATCTGTCCTAGGTGATCATGCTAAGGTATAACAGGTGGCAACTCTAGTTGGACATGCCCATCCAACCTGCTTCTGGGATTTTGGCTGCTTCAATCTTCTTTCCTGCTTATCCCATGTTTCTACCATCAGTAAAATCCAACTATTCCTTACTGCTGGGCAATTGGTGAGCTTCAAGCAGCAAATCTTGGCAGCTGCATCTGTCCTAGGTGATCATACTAGTCTCTGGAACTCTAGTTGGACATGCCCATCAGACCTGCTTCTGGGATTTTGGCTGCTTCAATCTTCTTTCCTGCTCATCTCATGCTTCTGCAAACAGTACAATCTCACTATTACTTACAGCTGGACAATTGGTGAACTTTAAGCAGCAAATCTTGGCAGCTGCATCCTTTCTAGCTTTTCATACTGAGTTACATCTGGCTGCTGTAGTTAACACACCCATCCAACCTGCGTAAAGATATTTCATCTGCTTAAATCTTCTTTCCTGATCAATTGAACTTACGATGATGATATGTTTTTGCTATCAGTACAATCTAGGGGTTCTCTTACTGTTGAGACAATCACTGAACTTTAAGCAGCAAATCTTGGCTGTTCCATCCTTCTTAGGTGACCATACTCTGTTATAACAGGTGACAACTCTTGTTATCTGCCTTCCAATCTGCTTCTGGATTTTGGAGTTTTGCTTCTTAAATCCTCTTCCTTGATTATTTATGCTGATGGTGGTCTTATGTTTCTGCCATCAGTACAACCTCAGGAATCTGCTGAATTCTAAGCAGCAAATCTTGGCAGCTGCATCCTTCCTAGCTGATCATACTGAGTTGTAACTGGTGATGGATCTAGTTAAACATGCCCATCCAAAATACTTCATTGATTTTGGCTGTTTATATTCCCTTTCCTGATTAATTGGACTGATGATTGCCTTCTGTTTCTGCTATCTTTACAATCTAAGGGATCCTTACTGCTGGGCAATTGGTGAGCTTCAAGCAGCAAATTTTGGCAGCTGCATCTGTCCTAGATGGTCATGCTAAGGTATAACAGGTGGCAACTCTAGTTGGACATGCCCATCCAACCTGCTTCTGGGATTTTGGCTGCTTCAATCTTCTTTCCTGCTTATACCATCAGTAAAATCTCACTATTCCTTACTGCTGAGACCATTGGTGAACTTCAAGCAGCAAATCTTGGCAGCTGCATCTGTCTTAGGTGATCATGCTAAGGTATAACAGGTGGCAACTCTAGTTGGACATGCCCATCCAACCTGCTTCTGGGATTTTGGCTGCTCCAATCTTCTTTCCTGCTTATACCATCAGTACAATCTCACTATTCCTTACTGCTGAGACCATTGGTGAACTTCAAGCAGCAAATCTTGGCAGCTGCATCTGTCCTAGGTGATCATGCTAAGGTATAACAGGTGGCAACTCTAGTTGGACATGCCCATCCTACCTGCTTGGAGTGATGATTATCCTATGCTGCTGCCATCAGCACTATCTCAGTATTCCCCGGTGCTGAGACAATTGCTGAACGTTAAGCTGCAAATCTTCTCAAATCAGTCGGAGTTCTATCGCTTTCGCTCTCTGAATCTTGATTCGATCGATTTTCCACGTATCAATGGGATGGTTCATATTTTACGCAAAACTCGACACAAATTCTGTCATCCATTTGTTTTTTTCAACGATCTAAAATTTGCCAAAACTCATAAAACCGCTTCAAACAGCAGCCGTCACAGATAAAATTAATGAATTCCCCTCAAAATTTTGCCACACTTCAGGGACACGCGTACCGACACAATAAAAACCAAATTTTCGACAATCAGACTCTACTAACAAACATTCCCAGCGTTTTCTGAACATTGCCTACCTCTACCTCAAATAAGTTATAACGTCCATAGTTAATGATTTTTTTAAAAATTTAATTTAATCCAAGCTTTCAACCTAATTTTATGTATCGTTATACTTTCATAAATCTTTAACGGTAATATGCCGATTAAATTGACAGTTCTTCATCAAATTGATCTCGCATAACGCCCTTTTTTTATCTACTAATGTAAATTCTACAAAAAACCACATACCTCACCTATAATTATCTTTATAATTTTATTAAAGACCTAGAAAGATGATAGTACCTACCGATTAAACCGTACCTAACATTTAGGTGCGAATATGTTCGAACAAAGACTGAATTTCAGAGATGCTTTATAAAAATTATAATTAAAAAGAGTTTTTATTTTCAATAAATGCGTATTTCATTCATTTCCCACTTTTCTGGATGTATTTTTCAGATATCCGCACTGGAAGTGTTGAAGGTTTTGAATAAATTGAATAAACCGCGACCGTTTGAAATTAAATATAGTTTATTCCATTAAGAACAATTACATCATTACAATAGGCACTAATGTACATCATTTAAAATTAATACGTCGTTTTCAAATTCGTGTATTCTTCACGATAAAAATTAAGGGGGGGGTATTTTTTCTGAGGGAAGGCAAATATCAGGGTTCAGATAGTGACACGTAGCTGCGTGGAATTGATTCAGGCACCACTGTTGTTGGGGTAGTATCCATATTGCATGGATGTTAAATATATATATATAATGCATGGATGTTATATATATAATACATGGATGTTATATATATATATATATATATGTTTGGATAATATATATATTGCATGAACGTTATATATACATAATACATGGATGTTATATATACATAATACATGGATGTTATATATATATATATATCGTTGACACTGTTTTGATAGTATCCATATTGCATGGATGTTAAACATATGACCTGTGTTTGTATAGCACAACGAAATTCGTTATACAACGTTGAATTTCAAAAGTAGAGATTTCAGTGTGAATTTTACACAAAACCCTCTTGAATTTGCCGTTTCATTTCGTTACAGAATTTTACAGCTTCTAATACGTGTTGTGTGCGGATGAAATGCGAATATTAAGAGGATTTTTGATTAATTTGGAGTCAACCGGTAGATAACCTTGGGATGATCAATTTTCACCTGAAAAAAAAAGGAAAGAACGATCAAAAATGGATTGAAACAAGAACAAGAAAATGTCTAATATTACACTAAAAAGTTTATAATTTTGCGCTATACACCTCGCCCAAAATCCCAACTTTTGCCGAAGCACGTGAATATTCGCCGCTGCTTTGTTTAAGTTCTGTCACGATATATTTATTAGCAAGAAAGCATTTTGCGTTTCATAGCCGACTAAACAAATTCGGTTTCGTGTCTGTCTGTCTGTCAGTCCGCATGTCCTTGTTACACCCATAACTTCCACAATTTTGAATGAATTTAGCTCATATTTCGAGGATGGTGCATGAATAAGGCCTTTTGAGGCCCACAAATTTCACCTCAATATAATCAACGGTAAGGTAACGGCACCGGTAGTGCCCATTTTAAAGTTTATATTTGAGAAATAAGGATTCCCGGTCTCCTAGTGGCTTCAAACTTGCAGGAGGTACAGCTCATGTCATCTTGTAGTCAGAGGTTGAACTAGGAGTGCGCAGAGCATCATTGGAAATTGTGGTAAACTTCTCAATATGACCGTCCCTAGTTTCCTCGTTTGTTGGGCTGTATCCTAGAGCTTCTACTGATATAATCAATTTTGTTCATCTGGTATTGAATTTAATGATATTAAACACGTAAGGAGTCAAAATGTCAAGTGGCCACTAATTAAATGCACGTATTAAATGGAAATTTCGTAATTTGAAAAAAAATGTGGCCACTACTAGATCAAAATAAAGGTTTAGAAAAAATTAATAAAAAATAGAAAAAATTGTTCTTTTGATAGTTTTAGGCAATGGATATGTTAGGGAAGAGTCGGGCTATATTCTAAATGAGTCCTGAAGAAAGTCAGTACTACTGTTGGCCCACAATTGTCAAAACTAAAGAAAAAAATTCTTAACTGTGGCCACTACCGGTACCGTTACCTTACTCTGCGCACGCGCTAACGTGAAATTTTTGAAACTGGTATAACTTTTCGGCTATTTCAAGAATTTCACGTTGTCAATTTCGATGAACGAGTTATCACCTCTCGTGATAATTTTTTAATTTTATTAATACATTTTGTGCGCGAATTTTCTTAATTTCCACCTCTTTATCCCACTTTTTTACGGTACCACCCGAATATTGATCACATTCTGAAATTGGTTTGGAAATGTCCGAATTTGACTTGGAAAAAGCGAATATTTCAACCTGAGTAATCTCGTTTAATTCGCAACTAACTTTTATCTTGATTGAATTGAAGCCTGGGAGGTGGCGTTACAGATAACAACATAAGATAACGTAATCATCAGAGTGGATAACATCGATTTGGTTTTCTGTTTGGTTCACAGTCATCTAGTTTTCAAACGCTCACGAAGGTACATGTCAGAGTTTTCAAAGAAATAGAGCAGATTTTTCTCACGAAAGTATTAGGAGGGCAGAATCTCGTTAGAGCTCTCCCTGGCCATCATTTTCAAAGAAATAGAGCAGATTTTTCAGTTTTCAAACGCTCACGAAGTATTAGGAGGGCAGAATCTCGTTAGAGCTCTCCCTGGCCATCATTTTCAAAGAAATAGAGCAGATTTTTCAGTTTTCAAACGCTCACGAAGTATTAGGAGGGCAGAATCTCGTTAGAGCTCTCCCTGGCCATCATTTTCAAAGAAATAGAGCAGATTTTTCAGTTTTCAAACGCTCACGAAGTATTAGGAGGGCAGAATCTCGTTAGAGCTCTCCCTGGCCATCATTTTCAAAGAAATAGAGCAGATTTTTCAGTTTTCAAACGCTCACGAAGTATTAGGAGGGCAGAATCTCGTTAGAGCTCTCCCTGGCCATCATTTTCAAAGAAATAGAGCAGATTTTTCAGTTTTCAAACGCTCACGAAGTATTAGGAGGGCAGAATAGGAGGGCAGAATCTCGTTAGAGCTCTCCCTGGCCATCATTTTCAAAGAAATAGAGCAGATTTTTCAGTTTTCAAACGCTCACGAAGTATTAGGAGGGCAGAATCTCGTTAGAGCTCTCCCTGGCCATCATTTTCAAAGAAATAGAGCAGATTTTTCAGTTTTCAAACGCTCACGAAGTATTAGGAGGGCAGAATCTCGTTAGAGCTCTCCCTGGCCATCATTTTCAAAGAAATAGAGCAGATTTTTCAGTTTTCAAACGCTCACGAAGTATTAGGAGGGCAGAATCTCGTTAGAGCTCATCATTTTCAAAGAAATAGAGCAGATTTTTCAGTTTTCAAACGCTCACGAAGTATTAGGAGGGCAGAATCTCGTTAGAGCAGATCTCCCTGAGCCATCATTTTCAAAGAAATAGAGCAGATTTTTCAGTTTTCAAACGCTCACGAAGTATTAGGAGGGCAGAATCTCGTTAGAGCTCTCCCTGGCCATCATTTTCAAAGAAATAGAGCAGATTTTTCAGTTTTCAAACGCTCACGAAGTATTAGGAGGGCAGAATCTCGTTAGAGCTCTCCCTGGCCATCATTTTCAAAGAAATAGAGCAGATTTTTCAGTTTTCAAACGCTCACGAAGTATTAGGAGGGCAGAATCTCGTTAGAGCTCTCCCTGGCCATCATTTTCAAAGAAATAGAGCAGATTTTTCAGTTTTCAAACGCTCACGAAGTATTAGGAGGGCAGAATCTCGTTAGAGCTCTCCCTGGCCATCATTTTCAAAGAAATAGAGCAGATTTTTCAGTTTTCAAACGCTCACGAAGTATTAGGAGGGCAGAATCTCGTTAGAGCTCTCCCTGGCCATCATTTTCAAAGAAATAGAGCAGATTTTTCAGTTTTCAAACGCTCACGAAGTATTAGGAGGGCAGAATCTCGTTAGAGCTCTCCCTGGCCATCATTTTCAAAGAAATAGAGCAGATTTTTCAGTTTTCAAACGCTCACGAAGTATTAGGAGGGCAGAATCTCGTTAGAGCTCTCCCTGGCCATCATTTTCAAAGAAATAGAGCAGATTTTTCAGTTTTCAAACGCTCACGAAGTATTAGGAATCTCGTTAGAGCGAGGCAGCAACTCGTTGCCCCCTCTACATCTGTCTACCTTTGGCTACATCGTTTAAATTTGGTATTTGGGGAAGTTTTAACGCAATACGAGTGCCAAAGGACTTGATAAATTATAGATGTTCTTATTGTGGGGGGGTATTGAGGTTCAACAAAAAAACGCTGCAAATTCTTTCACTGGGGTTTATTATTCAATCGGCTTGCGTTCATGATTTGAATTTCTACTAAGCTTTGGAGTCTGCGTGTTTCACAGGTTGATGAGCTATTATTGAATTTCAGGAGGCACACAAATATGATCAACTGATCAATCCAAATAGGTATTTTGGTCGAGAACAGATTCACGTGCTCTATGCATATCTCCTGAAATTCAATAATCGCTCTATCCTGTGAAACACGCACACTCCAAAGCTTAGTAGAAATTCAAATCATGAACGCAAGCCGATTGAATAATAAACCCCAGTGAAAGAATTTGCAGCGTTTTTTGTTCCACAAAACTTTTCTTGTTTACACTTCCAATATTTTTGCTTCCATGATAAACATTTAAAGCAAGCCACGAAGGCAATAATTGACTAAAAAAAGCAATATCAAAGACGAATGAAGAATGTCAACAACAGCTGGTTAACCTACAAAAAACTAAACAAATATTTACGCGATTGCGCGACAAAATTCAAACTGATTTGAAAATCAAAACTCGTGACGCAAGCGATTGCGCTACCGGTTGCCACGTAAAGGTGGTTACAGACCAAATGTTAAGGAAAACATTGTTGATAACATAACATTGTTGGTAACAAAAAGAGATTTGATGTAGACATTTTGTTACCAACATTGATGCCAACAATGTTGTCAACTTTTTTGTTGCAAACAATTATTCCGTCTGCTTTTTTGGGTCTAATTTTTTAACAATGTTATCCACAATGTTGTTAATAACATTCAAATGAAACTTTTGGGTGTGAACAAGTACCTAGGTGTTCCCCAGTTTTTTATCGGCTATCCTCTCCATCTTCAGCTCCTTGACCCGAATGTCCCTTGCACTTTTTCAATTCACGCTTAAACTGCCCCACTAAGCTTTTCATCTTTTTTTCCACCTCCACCCAATCACGATTTAAATTCCGCCCAATCTCTTTCCACGCATCACTTTTCTTTTGCTTATCTTTATACTGAGGCAATTGTACATTCCATAAACATCCCTGCTTCCTATATTCCTCGATCAGCTTCAATACGTCGCCCTTTTCCCAATTCACGATCAACTACGCATCAACAATATCAGAGTTGAGATGTAATCATTACTTTGAGTAATGAATAATTTTCCGATTACTTTCATTGTAATGACGTATATTTGGCTAGTAACAATTTTAGTAAAAAGGAGATTGAAAATCCGAAGTTTTGGGGTTGAAATTACTCCAGAAGTAATCGCGATTACCATTCCAATTACTGTAATGGTAATCGTTAAAACGATTACTTTTTCCGATTACAAGTAATGGTAATCGAAATACCGATTACTTTTTCCGATTACAAATAATGGTAATCGAAAAACGATTACGATTACTTGTAATCGGAAAAAGTAATCGTCATTCCGATTACTTTTCATTAATTCCGAGTTTAATTAATTTCTTACAAAAAACAAGTCGATTTAGAAGGGAAAACACTTTTTACAGAAAATAACGAAAAATAAAAATTTTGCAGGAGAATTTACCAGGATATGTCATGACTCTATTTTCGAAAAATTTCAACTCACGGACTTTTACACTTTTACAATCGATGTACCTATAATGCATAGCAAGTAAAGCAAATAACAAGTATTAAATAGATAACATTGTTTCATCTATCATTTTGGCATCAAATTTGCATTCTACCAATGGAGTAATCGGATTAAAAAAAGTAATCGAATTAAAAAAAGTAATCGAATTAAAAAAAGTAATCGAATTACCAGTACTCCATTCCGATTACTGTAATGGTAATCGGAATGACGATTACTTTTTCCGATTACAAGTAATCGTAATCGGTTTTTCGATTACCATTACTTGTAATCGGAAAAAGGAATCGTTTTTTCGATTACCATTACAGTAATTGGAATGGTAATCGCGATTACCTGTCTTCAAAAGTAATTGGAATTTGTAATGGGTAATCGAATTACTTTCCTAACAACTCTGAACAATATGTCCTTCTTTGAAACACTGAAATCTCGATTTGTTATCGCTCATGGGTCGATAACAAAACTCAGTGTTGGCAACAGTGTTGACAACATTGTTGACGGAAAAAATAACTTTGTTGCTGAAAATGTTGTCAACAATGTTTCTTAATAACATTTCGGGGGAGGAATTGTTTTCAACATTTTTCGTGCGCCGTAACAATGTTATCAACGATTCCACTCGCCCGATGATGATAACATTGTTGAGAACAACGTTGCGTCCGGTGTGAAAGGAAACTTACTGAAAAATGTTAATAACATTGTTTTCAACAATGTTATTGTCCGGTCTGTAACCACCTTAAGACACTTCCATAGGATTGTATTGTTTGATCTTGATTTGATTTTCCACGTAAAACACGGCGTTAGAGGGAGTACTTTTCCAACAAAATCGTCACACGCACTCCACTCGCCCGCAAAATATCTTGAAAATCTCTTACCATAAAGCTTCATTGTTGAACAACTTGTTCCCCAGTGACTCCAGCCAACGTCAGAAGGTTGTTTGCCACAACAAACAGCGACTCGTCCGTCACACAATCCTCTTCTCCGATGATCACTTCGGCAGCCTGCGTAATATCGACATCCTGAAATTGAACGATTAAATTATAAGCTTAAAAGAAAAAAAAAAAACCACAAACAAGTGTTTCAATTGACATAACCCAAAAACTAAGGGAGATTTTAAAAAAACGCTGCAAATTCCTTCACTGGAGTTTATATTCCCCTTTAAGGGTTGTCAAAGTTTTGTAAAATCTCTAAAAAACATCAAAAAAAGTCAAGGCGACCTAAATTTGGGCTTTTTTTTGAAGAACTTTCCTGAAAGAATGAGCCCTCCCCAGGTCAGTAGGTCAAACCATTCCCGATGTATGGCCCGATTTATGGTGCCAACATTTGAGTTATTTTGGTTTATTATTGTTTTTGTTTTGATATCAGTAACCTAGTGAAGTAGTGATGTAGTAATGTGGGTACTGGAGTGAACTCCTAAAAGGCTTTGTAGCCGATACACGTGTTGAAGCATTCTGATAACCATAAAAAAACGCTGCAAATTCTTTCACTGTGGTTTATTATTCAATTGGCTTGCGTTTATGGATTGATCAGTTGATGATATTTGTGTGCCTCCTCTACATCTGTCTACCTTTGGCTACATCGTTTAAATTTGGATTTGGGGAAGTTTTAACGCAATACGAGTGCCAAAGGACCTGATAAATTATAGATGTTTTTATTGTGGGGGGGTATTGAGGTTCAATAAACGCTGCAAATTCTTTCACTGGGGTTTATTATTCAATTGGCTTGCGTTCATGATTTGAATTTCTACTAAGCTTTGGAGTGTGCGTGTTTCACAGGTGATAGAGCGATTATTGAATTTCAGGAGATATGCATGAGCACGTAAATCTGTTCTCAACCAAAAAATCCTATTTGGATTGATCAGTTGATCATATTAGTGTCTCCTGAAATTCAATAATCGCTCTATCACCTGTGAAACACGCACACTCCAAAGCTTAGTACAATTCAAATCATGAACGCAAGCCAATTGAATAATAAACTCCCAGTGAAAGAATACTTATTTACCCCAGTAATAATATTGAACAATATTTACCTATATATTATCAGCGTTTCATGAATACCCGTGTATCGGCTATAAACTACAAGTATCCACATTATCACTCCAGTATCCACATTCACTACAACTCGACGTCATAGGCATCACTAGGTTACAAACAAACAATAATAAACCAAAAAACGCAAATGTTGGCACCATAAATCGGGCCATACATCGAGAATGGTTTGACCTACGGACCTGGGGAGGGGCTCATTCGATTCCTCATGGTATGTTCTTCAAATAGGTAAATATTTAGGCCGATTGACTTGTTTTGAGGTTTTTAGGGATTTTACAAAACTTTGACAACCCTTAAAGGGCACTTTAAATTGAGTGAGAGAGCTGGCTCAAGAATTGCAGCGTCGTCGGACCAAGATGGATTTTTCCTGAAAATTTCAGCTTTTTTGCTCCAGCCGTTTGGGAGAAATCGTGTGTACGGCGGACGGAAGGAAAATTTTTTATTGCAGATTTGGATTCTACACCCTTTGAAACGTAAACCATGAAATTCTCAGGGGGTTTAGCATTTTTTTTTTTTTTTCTTTTCTCAAGAGCGATTACAATGGTTTTTTATTGAATAATAAACCAAAAACCACGAAAAAAGTTTTTCAACTGACCTAACTCAAAAACTAAGGGAGATTTTAGATTTTTTTTCAACTTCTTGTTGAAAATTAAAATACCACGATAGTTACTAATTAGTATAAACGACGCCTGTGACAGGAACCAAAGGTAAACCCCCACATAGTACAAGGGAGGTTAGTAAATTTCACACAATGACAACTGTCTCCTACTTGGTTTGCTTCGAATTGGTCGATATGGAGATTCTGATTATACTTAAGATTTCATGAAAATTTGACCCCTCAATCAATTTTTTTGATTGCGCGCAACTGGTTCAGCGAGCACGCAAAGTTGCGTTCAACCCCAAAATTGTCAAATTGTGGATGATGGTGAACTCCAAAGTGTGGCACATGAATTTTCATTGTTTTTAAACGCTGATTCACGTGTATGCTATCCGTTTCTCGATTCGGCTCAATTTTTGCGGAATAATGACCTAAATTTGGTTATTTTTTTGTGAAAAAATCATCTTTTTTCGCGCGTGTGTTTGCACATGAAATTTCATAGGTAATTATCCATTTCCTTTCCGTCCTCCTTTCTCAACCGGACCTCGAAAACTAATCCCCGTAAAAATCTGAAAATAGGCGCCTAAGATTTAAAAAAAAACGGACGAGAAATAACCAAATTTAGGTCATTATTCCGCGAAAATTGAGCCGAATCAAGAAACGGATAGCACCACGTGAATCAGCGTTAAAAAACAATGAAAATTCATGTGCCACACTTTAGAGTTCACCATCATCCACTATTTGACAATTTTGGGGTTGCGCAACTTTGCGTGCTCGCTGAACCGGTTGCGCGCAATCAAAAAAATTGATTGAGGGGTCAAATTTTCATGAAATTTTGAGTAGAATCCGAATCTGCAATAAAAAATTGGGGTTCTCATTTAAAAATAAGAAAGTTAGTGTCAGTTGCGCAAGATATGATATTTGAGATCCTTGGAAAAAATTATGAAGATTCAAAAAAAAATTTTTTTTGTTTACACCCGTTTGGACGATTTTAGGAGGAGGGGGGGGGGACAACTCGTGGGACACCCTGTATTGCAGGGAGGATGTACACAAAACCAAAACGAACCTCAATTATGAGTAAAATTTGAAAATTTCGTTTTAAAATTCGATTTTTTGAGAAATAAAACCAATTACCTCTATCTGTTCTTCGTAATCCACTTCATTGACCTCTTCGGTGTCTTCGATTTGAACCTCGTAAGCGACAGTGGCGCAGTCAACGGGCTCTTCCACGTACTCCTCGACATCGTTGGTGTATTCCACTTCCACTTTCCCTCTGAATTCGTCAACTCGACCGACGAACGGTTTCCCATCTTCGGTATACTCTTGGACTTCTTCCCTGAACGAGCGAAACACTTTCTTTATCATACAAAAATACCAACAAATGCATTAACCCTTTGACTCCTACGCCCGAGATATCTCGGGGTGTGAGTTTTGTGTCACCCGATCTAACCCCGAGTTATCTCGGAGTGCAGTTGCATTCTTCCGACGATCTTCAATTTTTCTTCATTTTGGCGATCCAAACTTCACACTATTGTAGTTGTCCTGCCTGTTCGAAGACTTTTATTTTTCTCATATCCAACTAGGTGGCGATCCCGTGCACTTCAGAATATTGTTAGTTGTCCTGCCTGTTCGGAAGAACGCACTAGCGAGCATTACCACTGTGATTTCCCCTGTTATCACTGTTATCAAGCCAGTTTGACCGCCCCTTTATACTGTTGTTTTGCTTGTTCTCTCACGTAATTTTTCGTTGTTTTCTTTTATTCTTTCTATCCAGAACTGTTTTTTTTTTTTCGAGTACCATGACGAAACGACGTGTGTTAACTGACGAAGAATTACGTCAGATTTTCTAGTTTTTATTCTTTTTTTTTCGAATGTAGTTCAAATTTTTCAAATATAGTTAATTTTAGAAAATGTGATTTTTCCATTATTATGAGGCTGTGAGTGGCAACGGAGTGATTTTCCTCCAGTTTAAAAAGTTTTCAGAACTGTTGAAAGAAGTAAATATATATTTTTTTAATTTTATGGTTTTTTCTAAATACTTACTTGATACCCATCCAAAAAATATAAAAAAATGAACTTTTTAGTTCTTCAAGTTCATTCACACATAAAACTGTGGTTGTTGAAAAATTGAATCGAACGGCATATTCACAATATTTCTCGTATCATTTACCCTTCGAAATCTTGATATTCTTCGTACTCGACTTCGCCGTCCTCCTCGATTTTGGCGATGGCCTCCAACACTTCGCCGTTCTCGTCGACGACGTGGATGGCGTCCTGCATTGCCGCTTGAGCCGCTTTCTGATGGGTCTTAAGGTGTTTGAACAAACCGTACTGACGGCTGCACCGATAATCGCACATCCCGCAAGCGAAGGGCTTCTCACCTGAAATCACAATCCAATAAATTCGATTTTGAAACGAACTAAATCCACTTTAAGGTAACGGCGGTAGTGGCCACTGCTCCAGTAGTGGCCATTTTAAAGTTTATATATGAGAAATAAGGATTCCCGGTCTCCCAGTGGCTTCAAACTTGCAGGAGGTACAGCTCGTGTCATCTTGTAGTCAGAGGTTGAACTAGGAGTGCGCAGAGCATCATTGGAAATTGTGGTAAACTTCTCTGACCGTCCCTAGTTTCCTCGTTTGTTGGGCTGTATCCTACGAGCTTCTACTGGATAGAATCAATTTTGTTCATCTGGTATTGAATTTAATGATATTAAACACGTAAGGAGGGCAAAATGTCAAGTGGCCACTACTGAGACATGCACGTGGCCACTACTGGAAATTTCGTAATTTGATGTGGCCACTACTAGATCAAAATAAAGGTGTGAGAAAAAATTAATAAAAAATAGAAAAAATTGTTCTTTTGATAGTTTTAGGCGATGGATATGTTAGGGAAGAGTCGGGCTATATTCTAAATGAGTCCTGAAGAAAGTCAGTACTACTGTTGGCCCACAATTGTCAAAACTAAAGAAAAAAAATTCTTAACTGTGGCCACTACCGGTACCGTTACCTTACACCTCGCCCAAAATCCCAATTTTTGCCGAAGCACGTGAATATTGCGTTTAAGTTCTGTCACGTTATTAGCATTTTGCGTTTCATAGCAAAACAAATTTGGTTCCGTGTCTGTCTGTCTGTCAGTCCGCATGTCATAGCCTACTAAACAAATTTGGTTCCCTGTCTGTCTGTCTGTCAGTCCGCATGTCTTCGTTACAGCCATAACTTCCACAATTTTGAATGATGCTCATATTTTGCGGAATTATGCCGCCTTCTGATGGGTCTTAAGGCCTTTGAACAAACCGAGGCTGCACCGATAATCGCACATCCCGCAATTCTCACCTGAATATAATCAACGGTAAGGAACTAAATCGGCACTTTAAGGTAGTGGCCACTGCTCCAGTAGTGGCCATTTTAAAGTTTATATTTGAGAAATAAGGATTCCCGGTCTCCTAGTGGCTTCAAACTTGCAGGAGGTACAGCTCGTGTCATCTTGTAGTCAGAGGTTGAACTAGGAGTGCGCAGAGCATCATTGGAAATTGTGGTAAACTTCTCTGACCGTCCCTAGTTTCCTCGTTTGTTGGGCTGTATCCTAGAGCTTCTACTGGATAGAATCAATTTTGTTCATCTGGTATTGAATTTAATGATATTAAACACGTAAGGAGGGCAAAATGTCAAGTGGCCACTACTGAGACATGCACGTGGCCACTACTGGAAATTTCGTAATTTGATGTGGCCACTACTAGATCAAAATAAAGGTGTGAGAAAAAATTAATAAAAAATAGAAAAAATTGTTCTTTTGATAGTTTTAGGCAATGGATATGTTAGGGAAGAGTCGGGCTATATTCTAAATGAGTCCTGAAGAAAGTCAGTACTACTGTTGGCCCACAATTGTCAAAACTAAAGAAAAAAATTCTTAACTGTGGCCACTACCGGTACCGTTACCTTACACCTCGCCCAAAATCCCAACTTTTGCCGAAGCACGTGAATATTCGCTGCTGCTTTGTTTAAGTTCTGTCACGATATATTTATTAGCAAGAAAGCATTTTGCGTTTCATAGCCTACTAAACAAATTTGGTTCCGTGTCTGTCTGTCTGTCAGTCCGCATGTCTTCGTTACAGCCATAACTTCCACAATTTTGAATGATTTTAGCTCATATTTTGCGGAATTATGCGGATAAGGCCTCTTGAGGCCCCATCGGAATTTCACCTCAATATAATCAACGGTAAGGTAACGGCACCGGTAGTGGCCACTGCTCCAGTAGTGGCCATTTTAAAGTTCATATTTGAGAAATAAGGATTCCCGGTCTCCTAGTGGCTTCAAACTTGCAGGAGGTACAGCTCGTGTCATCTTGTAGTCAGAGGTTGAACTAGGAGTGCGCAGAGCATCATTGGAAATTGTGGTAAACTTCTCTGACCGTCCCTAGTTTCCTCGTTTGTTGGGCTGTATCCTAGAGCTTCTACTGGATAGAATCAATTTTGTTCATCTGGTATTGAATTTAATGATATTAAACACGTAAGGAGGGCAAAATGTCAAGTGGCCACTACTGAGACATGCACGTGGCCACTACTGGAAATTTCGTAATTTGATGTGGCCACTACTAGATCAAAATAAAGGTGCGAGAAAAAATTAATAAAAAATAGAAAAAATTGTTCTTTTGATAGCTATGGGTTTCCGTGAATTTCTCGTTACGGCCAAAATGGATGCAGCATCTTTTGGAAACGTTGAGGTCTCAATTTTAAAACAATTTAAATACGTAACATGACCAGTAAATGTACGAGTAATTAATAAATGAAATAAAACAGAAACAGAAATTGAGAAATTGATTCATTTGGTTCCTTACCTGTGTGGGTCATCGCGTGGCGGTCCAGGGCATACTGATGATTCGTCTGGAAATCGCATACGTCGCAAAAGAAGGGACCGCTGCCTCCTGAAATTTGAAAGAACAACGTAAAATCAGAAATTTAGAACACGAAAATCACGCAGAGAATGAACGATTGACTCGTGATTTTGTAAAAAATGACGTAAACACGTGTGTTCAGTGTTCGAACCATCTTAATATCACACTATATAAAAACCAGCTTATCAGAGTATATCGACGTTTCAGGGGGTGGTAACGCTGGGCGGGTGGAATTCTCGCCCCCGTCTCCCAGGGCAAGCGACGTGGTCCTCTCCTCGGGGATTTGGGATATACGATTTTTTGACTTTTAATATTGTTATTATACTCCCTCATTGTGTTGTTTAGTACTCTACCTCCTGTACACACGGGACTTACCCCAACAAGAAGGCACAACTGTTGCCACCTTTGCAGATGATACGGCTATCCTCTCTGTTGGAGATGATATAGAAGCTGCAACACGCAAACTACAGACGTCTACTACTGAGGTTTGTAAATGGACCAAGATGTGGAGAATGAAGCTGAACGAATCAAAATCAGCCCACATCAACTTCACTAACCGAAAAGTCCCAATCTTGGATGTTGAGATCAATTCGAATAAAATACCGCATACTGAAGCAGTTAAATACTTGGGTTTGACACTTGACTCCAAATTAAACTGGAATAAACACATAGAAAAGAAGAAAGAAGAACTTAAAATCAAGTACAGAAGGATGTATTGGCTAATGGGAAGGAATTCCCATCTCTCACTTCACAACAAACTGCTTATATATAAGCAGATCCTTCGCCCTATTTGGACCTATGGGATACAGATCTGGGGCTGTGCCAAGAAATCAAATATTAAGAAAATTGGTACATGCGAAACGATGATATTCATCGAGATTTGAGGATGGAGACAGTCTATGAAATTATTGCAAAATACGCAAGGAAGCATGAACATCGCCTCCACAAACACGTGAACCCGGAGATGCTCTACGTTTTGGACAACGAAGGTGAAATCCGACGTCTCAAGCGAAACAAACCACTGGATTTAGTTGCGCTGCGTGAATAGAAGTGCAATCAAACTCAGTGCTAATTAATTGAGCTATATAATAAAGGGCTAGATTTTGCTGTAAACCTACCCTCTTGGAGTGTACCTTTATTGATATGTAAAATTGCTAGATGAAATGTATTTGATTTTTCAGTCGCAATTAATAAATCACGAAAAAAAAAATTGTGTTATTCACCTATTCCTTTTTAACCTGCGTAGCAGGGCCATTAAACTAGTAATTACATAACATGCATATCAAAGTACTACTATCTCGTAGGTAAAGGTATTAATAAACTATTATATATAAGCAATAACCGATTATCACACTATATAAAAACCAGCTTATCAGAGTATATCGACGTTTCAGGGGGGTGGTAACTATTATCACGACCATTCAAACCCGAAATTGTTGCTTTCATTCCTATTTCTGTTTCTTCTGATCTATACTTCACTAGAAGGATTGATGTAGGATGTTTTTTTGTTTTTGAGATGCGAGCGTAGCGAGCATCCAGACCACCAAACTAGACGGTAGGAGATTTTTGCTTTCACACCAGAAATTGTTGCTTTCATTCGTATTTAGATCGAGAGAGAAAAAAAAACATTTATTGATCATTATATGGGGTGGAATGTTGGGTTAGTTGGGATCTGTGAAAAGTATAAATTGATATGCCAAAAGCTCGAGGTGGTATGGAAGCCAGAAGTAGAAATTGAGTCGCCGAAAGTTTAAATTGTGATGCCAAAAATATTAGAAGTGATTCGTGCCAAAGGTTCAAATTAATTTGCCAAAATCTTCAATTTGATAGTATGCCAAAAATTCAAATTGATTTTGCCAAACCAATCTGATTTTCATTTTTTTCCTAACTATATATATATGTATGTAGTGTGTGTGTGTGTGTGTGTGTGTGTGTGTGATTTTAGTCTTCCGGTAGCCAAATTGCTGCTCCGTCCTCTAGTCCTAGTCCTCGTACGTGTTTCCTAGGGCCCCTTAGCCTCATGGAGACTGCTCGGTGAACCGAGAATTGAGTTTTCACTCGTGCCCACATCATCACCTGGGAGTAGGATTTTGACCACTTGTTGGCGAGGCGTAAGGAAACGTTCTTGAGGAAGGCTTCGTATTCTTTATGTAATGCGCCATCGCATGAAACGACGAGTGGCGTGAAAGACCCTCTCAGGTCTTCAGCGACTCTATCGTATTTTGCGTGTTTGGCTTGGGCTGCATGCCGGGAGACGGTAGGCCAATCCATGGAGGAGTAAGAGACTGCGTCAGCGTTTATAACGCGGGTATCGAAAAACGCAGGTCTCTCACGGTCCCACACGCCATGGACCTTCATGTCCGCTACCAAGCCGGGGCTGCCGTCAGCACTGTCACGTAAAACTGGTTCTGTGACCACGCCGTTCCATGCAAGGCTCGCTATTTTTGCGCATTCATCTCGGACGAGGTCATGTCCCTGTTTGATCAGGCCTCCCTTCATACAGTTAAGGGCGTGATTCATGTCCATGGGACTCCCGCATCCGTCGCACCACACTGGCAACCCTTTCGGTTCCCAGCCGTACCGAATGGACAGTGCATCGCGGAATTGGGATTGTGACAAGTCGAAGTTGTCTGCCGCCAATGGGAGGACGCTGAGCCATTGGGACGCCTCTCTTGTCCTTCGAATGGTTCTTTGCTCCCTTGTGGGTAGTGTTGCCAGGAGCTGCTCGCTGGCTGCAAGCTCAGTGGCTTCATATTGGGCAACATTTAGATCGATGTAAGGACACATCAATCTTATCTGATAAGATCGTGATAAGAGGTGTGCCGAATCGATGACTGTGCCAAAACGAAGTACGCCCCAAGTTTCACTAGTGGCCAAGTAGTTTTACCAAGACCCAACAAATAGGTTAATTCTCAATTGAAATTCAGAACAAAACTCACCGGTGTGGATTTTAAGGTGTCGAACCAAAGCGAAATGATGCCCGCTCTTGAAATCGCACATATTACACTGGTACGGACGCTCCCCTAAAATAAAAAAAAAAAAATGAACATCAATAAATCATCGGTTATTGCTGAAGTTGAAAAGTTCCAATAATGCAGCATCACAGTATGAGCAAATTTTCTGAACAATATCGCATGATTTTGGTGTTACGTCGAAACTATTCGAATAGCGGCTTCTTTAACGGCTTGAACCACTAATTTAAGATGGAAATTTGATCACAAATCACCAATTTGGATTCAGACAACGGCACTGAACTATAGATCAAGTCCGTGGAGTTAGTAATATAATTGAAAAGGCCCTAAAATGAAGGCGATTATTGAATTTCAGGAGATAAGCATGGAGCACGTAAATCTGTTCTCAACCAAAAAACCTATTTGGATTGTTCAGTTGATCATATTTGTGTGCCTCCTGAAATTCAATAATCGCTCTATCACCTGTGAAACACGCACACTTCAAAGCTTAGTAGAAATTCAAATCATGAACGCAAGAATTGAATAATAAACCCCAGTGAAAGAATTTGCAGCGTTTTTGACAGGTGATAGAGCGATTATTGAATTTCAGGAGGCACACAAATATGATCAACTGATCAATCCAAATAGGTATTTTGGTTAACAACCGATTTACGTGCTATAATAATAATAAACCCCAGTAATAATATTGAATAATATTTACTTATATTATCAGCGTTTCATGCATATCAGAATGCTTCAACCCGTGTATCGGCTATAAACCCTTTTAGGAGTTCACTCCAGTATCCACATTCACTACAACTCGACGCTATCGGCATCACTAGGTTACAAACAAACAATAATAAACCAAAAAACGCAAATGTTGGCACTATAAATCGGGCCATACATGGTTTGACCTACGGACCTGGGAGGGGCTCATTCGATTCCTCATGGTATGTTCTTCAAATAGGTAAATATTTAGGCCGATTCGACTTGTTTTGAGGTTTTTTAGGGATTTTACAAAACTTTGACAGCCCTTAAAGGGCACTTTAAATTGAGCGAGAGAGCTGGCTCAAGAATTGGGGCGTCGTCGGACCAAGATGGATTTTTCCTGAAAATTTCAGATCTTTTGCTCCAGCCGTTTTGGAAAAATCGTGCGTACGTACGGACGGAAAATTTTTTATTGCAGATTCGGATTCTACACCCTTTGAAACGTAAGTCATGAAATTTTCAGGGGGGTTAGCATTTTTTTTTCCAGAGCGATTACAATGGTTTATTATTGAATAATAATTCGCAAACCCAAAATCCCCATTACCTAAATATTCAAGTTTTTACAGTTATTCTTGTAATTTTGAAGAAAACACACACTCTTTCCACTTTCAGATTCGAAATGAACAGGTTGAAAATTCAAAGTCAAAATGGAATTCTTTTAAAAAAACGCTTTTGATTTCGTGAATTATCAATCATATTTTGACACTTTTAAGTTACAAGCAGAATGGATCATTGATAATTAATTGAAAATTATCATTTGATTATATTGGGCATCTAGGTATGACCCAGGTTGTTGAAATAAGGTTTTATTTTTCGAAATGTTTTTGGAAATTGGTACATTCAGAATGGTTTAGACGAAACAAGGGGAGCTCAGTTGAAAAGAGAGTGATCAGGGAATTTTCAACATTTCAACTCTTTCAAGTTTCGTTAAAACTGGGGCCTTTAAGGTTGGAACAAAACGTTTCGGGTCGAAAATGTAGAATTTCAACTCAATTTTAAGGATAAGCGGCAAGTTTATCTTCGGGAAAAACTTCCTCAAACTGTCAGCTTTCTAACGGTATAATTTTCAAAAAAAAATCGTATAGGGAAGTTTTTGAAGAAAAACTGCGTTTAATGCAAAAAAAACGTGGTTTTGTCGGTCCAAATAAGTACACGTTTTTCCTCAGATATCAGCTTCATACGTTGGAAAATCGGCGCGACCTTTTTGTTTTCATAATGGATTCACTCTCAGTTCCAATAACATTGGGTCTTATTGTTCTCTCGTCTCGGAGGAACGGGGAATTGATCCTCTAAACTCGAGGTAAGAAGTGTATCCCATTTCCTAAAATTAAGGATCAAACTTGTGATTATCACACTATATAAAGACGAGCTTATCAGAGTATATCGACGTTTCAGGGGGTGGTAACGCTGGGCGGGTGGAATTCTCGCCCCCGTCTCCCAGGGCAAGCGACGTGGTCCTCTCCTCGGGGATTTGGGATATACGATTTTTTGACTTTTAATATTGTTATTATACTCCCTCATTGTGTTGTTTAGTACTCTACCTCCTGTACACACGGGACTTACCCCAACAAGAAGGCACAACTGTTGCCACCTTTGCAGATGATACGGCTATCCTCTCTGTTGGAGATGATATAGAAGCTGCAACACGCAAACTACAGACGTCTACTACTGAGGTTTGTAAATGGACCAAGATGTGGAGAATGAAGCTGAACGAATCAAAATTAGCCCACATCAACTTCACTAACCGAAAAGTCCCAATCTTGGATGTTGAGATCAATTCGAATAAAATACCGCTTACTGAAGCAGTTAAATACTTGGGTTTGACACTTGACTCCAAATTAAACTGGAATAAACACATAGAAAAGAAGAAAGAAGAACTTAAAATCAAGTACAGAAGGATGTATTGGCTAATGGGAAGGAATTCCCATCTCTCACTTCACAACAAACTGCTTATATATAAGCAGATCCTTCGCCCTATTTGGACCTATGGGATACAGATCTGGGGCTGTGCCAAGAAATCAAATATTAAGAAAATCCAAACCTTTCAGAATAAAATACTGAGAAGTATAGTTGGAGCCCCTTGGTACATGCGAAACGATGATATTCATCGAGATTTGAGGATGGAGACAGTCTATGAAATTATTGCGAAATACGCAAGGAAGCATGAACATCGCCTCCACAAACACGTGAACCCGGAGATGCTCTACGTTTTGGACAACGAAGGTGAAATCCGACGTCTCAAGCGAAACAAACCACTGGATTTAGTTGTGCTGCGTGAATAGAAGTGCAATCGAACTCAGTGCTAATTAATTGAGCTATATAATAAAGGGCTAGATTTTGCTGTAAACCTACCCTCTTGGAGTGTACCTTTATTGATATGTAAAATTGCTAGATGAAATGTATTTGATTTTTCAGTCGTAATTAATAAATCACGAAAAAAAAAATTGTGTTATTCACCTATTTCTTTTTAACCTGCGTAGCAGGGCCATTAAACTAGTTTCTAAGATAAAAGTGAGTCATCTCGTTGTGCACTTGACTATCATTGAAATAGCGTTATATCCTTTTCAGGAGCTAGCCGATCTGGTTTTTATTTATTTTGTAAAAAAAAAAAATTTTTTATAATACAAAAAATTTGACATAAACAACTGCATTTCCATCCACCTCATCTCATAACATCAAGTACTTGCATTTTTCAAATTTTCCAGCGTATGAAGCCGATATCCGAGGAAAAACGTGTACTTATTTGGACCGACAAAACCACGTTTTCCTGCATTAAACGCAGTTTTTCTCCCAAAACTTCCCTATCAAAATTTTTTTAAAATTATACCGTTAGAAAGCTGCCAGTTTGAGGAAGTTTTTCCTGAACCCGACGATACCTCTATTAATTACAGGCAAACAATTAACTTGAAAAATTGTAATTTCCGAAATAAGTTTAAAAATTTAGACTTTGGCCTATTTTTTTACCAATTAAAAATACACACAAAAATTGCGTTTTCCATTAAACGATTAGTAAATTTTACGCTCTTTCCATCGGTATCATCATATTTGAGATTGCTCTTAGAACAAGGGAGTTATGACCGTTTTAGTGAGGAATGATCGTGAACACGAAAAAAATTTTAGAATTACAAAAAAGTAGGATTTTTAGCGGAGTAATAAAAAAAGTTATGGGACAAAAAATGTTGCAAATTAGTTGTAGAATCGACCCCTGGATTTCCGCCTATTACAAGTGTAGACACCCTGTATATTATCACATTTTTTTGCAATTTTTGAGAAAAATATACACTCTATCGATTAATTGATTGATTGATTGAAAATATTGATTTCGGTACTGACCAGTGTGGATTTTGATGTGGCGGACCAACGCTGAATGGTATCCAGTTCGGAACAGACAATGAGGGCAAGCGTACGGTTTTTCATCTACGAGAAAAAGGAAAAAAATTTTAAAAATTTAAAAAATTAAACGTTAATTACGTTTAACGATAAAAAACCCCGTTTAAACGAGCAACTGAAATTGTTCAACACCCAATCAAAATACTAAAAACGACAGGAATGTAAAAAAAACCTTAATATTCCCTTTTTTGACGATCGAAAATTGCTTGCTGGGAATGTTATCACCAATTTTTCTTCTTTTTTTTCATGGTAGCGAGAGAAAAAACTAAAAAAGATTAGTTGGGATTTGTGAAAAGTATAAATTGACATGCCAAAAGCTCGAAGTGTGCCAAAAGTCGAAATTGAAAGCCGAAAGTTTAAATTGAGATGCCAAAAATATTTAAAATTGATTCGTGCCTAAGGTTTGAATTAACTACCAAATGTTAACACCAGTTAGTTTTTTAACACCTTGTACGTTACTTGAATGTTGATAAAGAGTTCCTAAGAGATCCGCCAAAACTGATACAAATCCGTATCGTGATACAATTTTTCCCTGACTGCGCCAGTAATACAATCATGGAGAATTTGAGTTGCTTGCGAGAGGCCTAAATTTGTACTCTTTTTGAAGAACACTCCTCGAGGAATCGAATGAGCCCCTCCCCAGGTCCGTAGGTCAAACCATTCCCAATGTATGGCCCGATTTATGGTGCCAATTTTGGTTTATTATTGTTTTTGTGTTGATATCAGTAACCTAGTGACGTAGTGTTGTAGTAATGTGGATACTGGAGTGAACTCCTAAAAGGCTTTGTAGCCGATACACGGGTTGAAGCATTCTGATAACCATAAAAAACGCTGCGAACTCTTTCACTGGGGTTTATTATTCAATTGGCTTGCGTTCATGATTTGAATTTCTTACTAAGCTTTGGAGTGTGCGTGTTTCACAAGTGATAGAGCGATTATTGAATTTCAGGAGCTATGCATAGAGCACGTAAATCTGTTCTCAACCTAAATATCCTATTTGGATTGATGAGTTGATCATATTTGTGTGCCTCCTGAAATTCAATAATCGCTCTATCACTGTGAAACACGCACACTCCAAAGCTTAGTAGAAATTCAAATCATGAACGCAAGCCAATTGAATAATAAACCCCAGTGAAAGAATTTGCAGCGTTTTTTATGGTTATCAGAATGCTTCAACCCGTGTATCGGCTACAAAGCCTTTTAGGAGTTCACTCCAGTATCCACATTACTACATCACTAGGTTACTGATATCAACACAAAAAAAATTTTAAACCAAAATAACGCGAATGTTGGCACCATAAATCGGGCCATAAGGTAACGGCACCGGTAGTGGCCACTGCTCCAGTAGTGGCCATTTTAAAGTTTATATTTGGGAAATAAGGATTCCCGGTCTCCTATTGGTTTCAAACTTGCAGGAGGTACAGCTCATGTCATCTTGTAGTCAGAGGTTGAACTAGGAGTGCGCAGAGCATCATTGGAAATTGTGGTAAACTTCTCAATATGACCGTCCCTAGTTTCCTCGTTTGTTGGGCTGTATCCTAGAGCTTCTACTGGATAGAATCAATTTTGTTCATCTGGTATTGAATTTAATGATATTAAACACGTAAGGAGGGCAAAATGTCAAGTGGCCACTACTGAGACATGCACGTGGCCACTACTGGAAATTTCGTAATTTGATGTGGCCACTACTAGATCAAAATAAAAGTGTGAGAAAAAATTAATAAAAAATAGAAAAAAATTGTTCTTTTGATAGTTTTAGGCAATGGATATGTTAGGGAAGAGTCGGATATTCTACTTTTTGTCAAAACTAAAGAAAAAAATTCTTAACTGTGGCCACTACCGATTACAACGGTTTGACCTATTTCATTCGAATAATAATAAACCAAAAAACGAAAGAACGAGTGATTTTGTAAAGCACCAAAAAGACTGCTCGTTTCCTTATAGTGACGTGATAGCAAAACTGATCAGAGATACCACTAGTTAAGCTGAGTTGGTGGTAACGCCACCATTTTTGCTAACCCTAGATACCACGACCGGCTAGATACGATACCACGGTGTCCGAATCTCCTAGGAACTCTGCATTATCTGCATTATACGATCATAGAACCTAAAAGCAAAAATACAATGTCGGGGTTCTCACCTGAATGTACAATCATGTGTTTCAACAAGGAGAAATTGTGTTCCGTCCGATAGTCGCACAAATCGCACACGTACGGTTTCGCCCCTGAAACATTGAATAGAATATCAAAATTGTGTGAGTCAAATATTTTTACTATTAAAATTATTGTATATTAGGTTCGTTCCCGGTTTAATAGCACCATCCAACCACTGCCTTCTTGATGTTGTCAACTGCGCGTGACTGAGGACGATTGTTTGGGCATGAGGGGCTGAAATCCTGGAAAGACTGTCTGGAGAAAGTCCAGAAAAACTGTGAAGGCTCCTGATTCAAGGAAAGAGCACTCCGTGACACAATGCATCGATTTGACAGACAATGTAGTGACATTCCCTAAAACAGTGTTAGTCTAGGATATGACTTTTTCAAGCTCTGCAGGATTCCAAGTTCCCTGGATTGTTGGAAGATGTGCTGGGCAGGTCAGAATGGAAAGATTGTCTGGAGAAAGTCCAGAAGAATGCGAAGGCATCCTGGTTGGATACAATCAAGGATAGAGCACTCAGTAGCACACAATGCATTGATTTGACAGACAATGTAGCAACATTCCCTAAAACAGTGGCACTAGTGTTAGGGTTTATACCACTCATTCTTCAAGCTGTCCAGGGTTCCAAGCCGATTCCTCAGATTGGTGGATGAAGAAATAGTCAACTGCAGACTGTTTTGGCACGAGGGGCTGAGGAATCATCTCTGAGGACTACAGATGTGCACTAATCGAATGGTTGGAGTACTGAGCAGTATGGGACAAATTTTCTGGAGAAAGTCCAGGAAAACGTGAAGGCATCCTGGTTGAATACAATCAAGGAAACAGCATTGATTTGACAGAAATTGTAGCAACATTCCCTAAAACAGCGGTACTAGTGTTAGGGTTGAATACGACTCATTCTTCCAGCTCTCCAGGGTTCCAAGCCAATTCCCTGGATTGGTGTATGAAGAAATTGTCAACCTCTTCATTGATTCATTGAAACTGACTACTTGCCGTATCTTGAGACTGCAGCCAAACCCATGTTTGTGCAGACTCAGCCTTCATTCTTGAAGATGCCAATTGGCCGATTCCTCAGAGCAGTGGCTGAAGATATAGTCAAATGCAGACTGTTTCAGCATGACGGCCTGAGGAATCATCTCTGAGGGCTACAGATGTGCTGGGCTGGTCATAATGGGAAAAATTGTCTAAGAAAGTCCAGGAAAATGGGAAGGCATCCCAGTTGAATACAATCAAGGACAATGCAGTGACATTCCCTAAGACAGTGGTACAAATGTTAGGGTTGGATACCACTCATTCTTCAAGCTGTCCAGGGTTCCAAGCCAATTCCCTAGATTGGTGGATGAAGAAATCGTCAACTGCAGACTGTTTTGGCATGAGGGCCTGAGAAATCATCTCTGAGGGCTACAGATGTGCACTAAGCAAACGGTTGGTGGGCTGAGCAGAGTGGAAAATTTTTCTGGAGAAAGTCCAGGAAAATGTGAAAGCATCCTGGTTGAATACAATCAAGGAAAGATAACTCAATAGCACACAATGCATTGATTTGACAGACAATGTAGCAACATTCCCTATAACAGTGGTTAACTGGGTTAGAAACGACTCATTCTTCAAGCTCTCCAGGGTTCCAAGCCAATTCCCTGGATTGGCAGATGAAGAAATTGTCAACTTCTTCATTGATTCATTGAAATTGACTACTTGCCGTATCTTGAGACTGCAGCAAAATCCATGTTTGTGCACACTCAGACTCCATTCTTGCATTACTGAAAGTCTTGCAGATGCCAATTGGCCGATTCCGCAGAGTAGTGGATGAAGTACTTGTAGCTGCAGACATTCCTTTTACAGGAATCATCTCCGAGGGCTACAGATGTGCTGGGCAGGTCAGAATGGGAAATATTGTCTGGAGAAAGTCCAGGAAAATGTGAAGGCATCCCAGTTGAATACAATCAAGGACAATGTAGTGACATTCCCTAAGACAGTGGTACAAATGTTACGGTTGGATACCACTCATTCTTCAAGCTGTCCAGGGTTCCGAGCCAATTCCCCAGATTAGTGGATGAAGAAATCGTCAACTGCAGACTGTTTTGGCATTAGGGCCTGAGAAATCATCTCTGAGGGCTACAGATGTGCACTAAGCAAACGGTTGGTGGGCTGAGCAGAGTGGGAAAATTTTTCTGGAGAAAGTCCAGGAAAATGTGAAAGCATCCTGGTTGAATACAATCAAGGAAAGATAACTCAATAGCACACAATGCATTGATTTGACAGACAATGTAGCAACATTCCCTATAACAGTGGTTAACTGGGTTAGAAACGACTCATTCTTCAAGCTCTCCAGGGTTCCAAGCCAATTCCCTGGATTCTTGGATGTAGAAATTGTCAACTTCTTCATTGATTCATTGAAATTGACTACTTGCCGTATCTTGAGACTGCAGCAAAACCCAGGTTTGTGCACACTCAGACTCCAGTCTTGCAGATGCCAATAGGCCGATTCCCCAGAGTAGTGGCTGAAGAAATAGTCAACTGCAGACTGTTGTGGCATGAGGAGCTGAGGAATCATCTCTGAGGGCTACAGATGTGCTGGGCAGGTCCGAATGGAAAGACTGTCTGGAGAAAGTCCAGAAAAATGTGAAGGCATCCTTTTTGGATACAATCAAGGACAGAGCACTCAGTAGCACACAATGCATTGATTTGACAGACAATGTAGCAATATTCCCTAAAACACTGGTACTAGTGTTAGGGTTGGACACGTTATGCATTCTTCAAGCTGTCCAGGGTTCCAAGCCAATTCCCTAATTGGTGGCTGAAGAAATTGTCAACTTCTTCATTGATTCATTGAAATTGACTACTTGCCGTATCTTGAGACTGCAGCAAAACCCAGGTTTCTGCACACTCAGACTCCAGTCTTGCACATGCCAATAGGCCGATTCCCCAGAGTAGTGGCTGAAGAAATAGTCAAATGCAGACTGTTATAGCATGAGGGGCTGAGGAATCATCTCTGACGGCTACAGATGTGCTGGGCTGGTCCAGAATGGAAAGATTGTCTGGAGAAAGTCCAGAAAAATGTGAAGGCATCCTTTTTGGATACAATCAAGGACAGAGCACTCAGTAGCACACAATGCATTGATTTGACAGACAATGTTGCAGCATTCCCTATAACAGTGGTACTAGAGTTAGAGTTTGGATACGAACATTCTTCAAGCTTCCAGGGTTCCAAGCCCATTCCCTGGATTGGTGTATGAAGAAATTGTCAACTTCTTCATTGATTCATTGAAATTAACTACTTGCCGTATCTTGAGACTGCAGCAAAACCCATGTTTGTGCACACTCAGCCTTCATTCTTGCATTAATGAGAGTCTTGCAGATGCCAATTGGTCGATTCCCCAGAGTAGTGGATGAAGTACTTGTAGCTGCAGACATTCCTTTTACAGGAATCATCTCTGAGGGCTACAGATGTGCTGGGCAAGGACGTAGTGACATTCCCTAAGACAGTTGGTACTAATGTTTGATTCGATAGATTCATTCTTCAAGCTTCCAGGGTTCCAAGCCGATTCCCCAGATTGGTGGATCGTCAACTGCAGACTGTTTTGGCATGAGGGCCTCAGAAATCATCTCTGAGGGCTACAGCCACTGCTACTGCCAGAACCTTCCATGGAGCAATTTGGACTACTGGATCTTGAAGCTGCAGCACATTTCTGGACGTAAATATACACCAAACCTTATGAATTTCTAGAACGTACCTTGATGAGTTTTCATGTGCCGCACCAAAGCTGAATTGTACGACGTGGTGAAGTCGCAATGAGGGCAAGCGTATTTCTGACAACCTACGGAACAATAATAACTACTAAGAAACAAATATTATACAATCCAAATTAAATACAATCAAATGATATTCCACATCTAAGAAACGAAACAAGCGACGAACCCAATTTTAAAAAAGCTCTATAATTTGGCATGAACTGGTCGATTTGTTGTTCGCAGTTTGGGTTCTTGGCTAAGCATTATTCGTTATTACTACTTAATCTTTATGGAGAGATTTGAAGGTGTAAAAATGCAAAACATCTCCCCAGACAGCAAAGAATGCATTCTCAACAAGTTGCAACGTCCCGACTATTCTTCCGTCGATATATCGATAATTTTGGGCGATATTTTCTATTCTGATACATCGAGATTAAATGTACAGTATCGGATGCGATATTTTTCAGCCGTAAATCATTATATCATTATATCAACACCTTTAATTGCTCTACAATTTTGAATCTTTGAAAGCGTAAAACAGTCCCATGAAATTGCTGAAGAATGCAAAAAAGAAGAACAGGTTGTCATTATGAATTACAAAGAACAAATTATTGAGAAATCCTACTAATTAGACAGAAATACTCGTTTAGTACAGGGTTACAAAATGAATAATGGCAGTATTGATTAATTATTAAAACTTTCATTGAAACAGGAAGCAGTTTGAGAAAAACGCTGCAAATTCTTTCACTGGGGTTTATTATTTAATGATTCATATTTGAATTTCTACTAAGCTTTGGAGCGCGTGTTTCACAGGTGAGAGAGCGATTATTGAATTTCAGGAGATATGCATAGAGCACGTAAATCGGTTCTCAACCAAAATACCTATTTGGATTGATCAGTTGATCATATTTGTGTGCCTCCTGAAATTCAATAATCGCTCTATCACTTGTGAAACGCGCACACTCCGAAGCTTAGTAGAAATTCAAATCACGAACGCGAGACGATTGAATAATAAACCCCAGAAAGAATTTGCAGCGTTTTTTATGGTTATCAGAATGCTGCAACCCGTATATCGGCTATAAAGCCTTTTAGGAGTTCACTCCAGTATCCACACCACAACATCACTAGGTTACTGATATCAAAACAAAAACAATAATAAACCAAAATAACGCAAATGTTGGCACCATAAATCGGGCCATACATCGGGAATGGTTTGACCTACGGACCTGGGGAGGGGCTCATTCGATTCCTCGTGGAGTGTTCTTCAAAAAGAGTCCAAATTTAGGCCGCCTTGACTTTTTTGAGGTTTTTAGGGATTTTACAAAACTTTGACAACCCTTAAAGGGCACTTTAAATTAATTGAGAGAGCTGGCTCAAGAATTGGAGCGTTGTTGGACCAATATTGATTTTTCCTGAAAATTTCAGAGATTTTGCTCCAGCGGACGGACGGAAAAATTTTTATTGCAGATTCGGATTCTACACCCTTTGAAACGTAAACCGTGCAATTTTCAAGGGGGGTTAGAATTATTTTTTTCAAGAGCGATTACAATGGTTTATTATCGAATAATAAACTAAAAACCAATTGATTTGCTATTTGAAAATTAATTGCGCTCAGGATGTCAATTTAGGACGAACCTGTCGAATGCATAGTGCGCATGTGCCGGTACAGATGGTGAAGCATGTTCGTCTTAAAAGAGCAATCTTTCACTTTGCAGTCCCACGAGTTCTCGCCGGTGGCCTCCTCCGTGGATTTACCTGAAAATGACAACGACGATGAGCGAAACGTGAGAGCGTCGCATATAAAAAGAAATATCCTCTTATTAGTGTAAAGGCACGAGTTCGAATCCATATCTTTGAGAAAAAATCACATTATTATGACCCGTTATTATTATGAACTATTATTATTATTATTTACTTTTTATAAATTGTTCATTCTTATGAAAATATAATATCACGCGACACGATCTATTTCTCGCTATTCAATACAATTTCATACAGTTAGATCACAACACACATTCAGCAATACCGATTGTGAAATAAATTTTGTTTACGTTGTACATTTTGTTCGACTAAATTAATATATTTTCCCTCGTTTTCATTCAATTTGCAGAAAGTTCGATTCAATTGGGAATGGTGAACCAGTTTAATTTTATCGGGAAAAAGTTTAATTATTCTGGAAAAAAACGCTGCAAATTCTTTCACTGGGGTTTATTATTCAATTGGCTTGCGTTCATGATTTGAATTTCTACTAAGCTTTGGAGTGTGCGTGTTTCACAGGTGATAGAGCGATTATTGAATTTCAGGAGATATGCATAGAGCACGTAAATCTGTTCTCGACCAAAATACCTATTTGGATTGATCAGTTGATCATATTTGTGTGCCTCCTGAAATTCAATAATCGCCCTATCCTGTGAAACACGCACACTCCAAAGCTTAGTAGAAATTCAAATCATGAACGCAAGCCAATTGAATAATAAACCCCAGTGAAAGAATTTGCAGCGTTTTTTTATTGAACCTCAATAACCCCCCCACATTAAAAACTACACTATAATTTATCAAGTCCTTTAGCACTCGTATTGCGTTAAAACTTCCCCAAATCCAAATTTAAACGATGTAGCCAAAGGTAGACAGATGTAGAGGAGGCACACAAATATCATCAACTGATCAATCCAAATAGGTATTTTAGTTGAGAACCGATTTACGTGGTCTATGCATATCTCCTGAAATTCATAATCGCTCTATCACCTGTAAAACATGCACACTCCGAAGCTTAGTAAGATTCAAATCATGAACTCAAGCCAATTGAATAATAAACAACAGTGAAAGAATACTTATTTACCCCAGTAATAATATTGAATAATATTTACCTATATATTATCAGCGTTTCATGCATATCAGAATGCTTCAACCCGTGTATCGGCTATAACTACACTACAAGTATTCACATCGGCTATCACTCCAGTATCCACATTCACTACAACTCGACGCTATCGGCATCCCTAGGTTACAAACAAACAATAATAAACGAAAAAACGCAAATGTTGACACCATAAATCGGGCCATACATCGGGAATGGTTTGACCTACGGACGTGGGGAGGGGCTCATTCGATTCCTCATGGTATGTTCTTCAAATAGGAAAATATTTAGGCCGATTCGACTTGTTTTGAGGTTTTTAGGGATTTTACAAAACTTTTACAGCCCTTAAAGGGCACTTTAAATTGAGTGAGGGAGCTGGCTCAAGAATTGGGGCGTCGTCGGACCAACATGGATTTTTCCTGAAAATTTCAGATCTTTTGCTCCAGCCGTTTGGGAGAAATCGTGCGTACGGCGGACGGACGGAAAATTTTTTATTGCAGATTCGGATTCTACACACGTAAACGTAAACGTAAACCATGAAATTTTCAGGGGGGTTAGAATTTTTCTTTTCCAGAGCGATTACAATGGTTTATTATTGAATAATAAACCAAAAAGAAAGAAAGCGAAAGTCATACATTTTTTGTCACTATTTCGACTAACACGCGTGAACCAAGCACGTTCCGCAAAAAAAAAGTGCCATTTTTGACACATTGTCAGCTATTATTTCTAGCGTAACTGAGAACCTCATTTTGAAGAGCTCTGATGAATATTTTAATTGAAAGACTGGGAATATTATTGCACTTACCGGCGTGAATGAGCATGTGTTTGGTCAGATCAGGCTGGAAATTCGCTCGGAAATCGCAGATATTACACGCAAAGTCGTCTTTGTCTGGAAAACAGAAGGCAAAACTGTTAAAATGAAAGAGGATGAAATGATAGCTAATTACTATTACAAAAGAAGTCCAAATTAAACCTGAGTGGCTACCAAAATTAAAAACCGTAGGGAACTATGAAAAAGGTTGGCCATATAGATTTCACCAATACCACATTGGGGTCACACAAAATTCACCGTATGGAGGTTATGTGAGGAGGATAAGGCTGCAATGGATAAAGTGCATTACCAACAGAGTGTTGGCTGCCTATTATTTGCAGCAATGGTGTCCAAGCCTGACCTCACTCTGGCAGTTAGTACGGTGAGCCGTTTCAATGGTCCAGTGCCTGAACACCAGGCAGCAGTTAAGCACGTTCTGCGCTACGAGCAAAGGACATCCGGCTATTGCCTGGAATTTGATGGAAACAAAGTAGCAGATATCCCAGGATTCTGTGATGCATTGGACAGGAAATTCTGATGACCGCAGATCTGTCACTGGTTATGTTTTCCTGTCTTGGGCAGCAGCAGCCAACTGTAGCACTTTTGACAACCGACGCTACGTACGGGTCTCTGTTTGCAGTGGTGCAGGAGGATCTTTGGCTAAGTGGCCTTTTAGAATTGTCCCAGCTGAGAAGCCTGTGGTGTCCAAGCCTGACCTCACTCTGGCAGTTAGTACGGTGAGCCGTTTCAATGGTCCAGTGCCTGAACACCAGGCAGCAGTTAAGCACGTTCTGCGCTACGAGCAAAGGACATCCGGCTATTGCCTGGAACTTGATGGAAACAAAGTAGCAGATATCCCAGGATTCTGTGATGCATTGGACAGGAAATTCTGATGACTGCAGATGTGTCACTGGTTATGTTTTTCCTTTCTTGGGCAACGAAGCAGCAGCCAACTGTAGCACTTTTGACAACCAAGGACACGTACGTGACTCTGTTTGCAGTGGTGCAGGAGGATCTTTGGCTAAGTGGCCTTTCAGAATTGTCCCAGCTGAGAAGCCTGTGGTGTCCAAGCCTGACCTCACTCTGGCAGTTAGTACGGTGAGCCGTTTCAATGGTCCAGTGCCTGAACACCAGGCAGCAGTTAAGCACGTTCTGCGCTACGAGCAAAGGACATCTGGCTATTGCCTGGAATTTGATGGAAACAAAGTAGCAGATATCCCAGGATTCTGTGATGCATTGGACAGGAAATTCTGATGACCGCAGATCTGTCACTGGTTATGTTTTCCTTTCTTGGGCAACGAAGCAGCAGCCAACTGTAGCACTTTTGACAACCGAGGCCACGTACGTGTCTCTGTTTGCAGTGGTGCAGGAGGATCTTTGGCTAAGTGGCCTTTCAGAATTGTCCCAGCTGAGAAGCCTGTGGTGTCCAAGCCTGACCTCACTCTGGCAGTTAGTACGGTGAGCCGTTTCAATGGTCCAGTGCCTGAACACCAGGCAGCAGTTAAGCACGTTCTGCGCTACGAGCAAGGGACATCCGGCTATTGCCTGGAATTTGATGGAAACAAAGTAGCAGATATCCCAGGATTCTGTGATGCATTGGACAGGAAATTCTGATGACCGCAGATCTGTCACTGGTTATGTTTTTCCTTTCTTGGGCAACGAAGCAGCAGCCAACTGTAGCACTTTTGACAACTGAGGCTACGTACGGGTCTCTGTTTGCAGTGGTGCAGGAGGATCTTTGGCTAAGTGGCCTTTCAGAATTGTCCCAGCCTGAGAAGCCTGTGGTGTCCAAGCCTGACCTCACTCTGGCAGTTAGTACGGTGAGCCATTTCAATAGTGATCCAGTGCCTGAACACCAGGCAGCAGTTAAGCACGTTCTGCGCTACGAGCAAGGGACATCTGGCTATTGCCTGGAATTTGATGGAAACAAAGTAGCAGATATCACTGGTCACTGAGACCTCTAGGATCTATTGCGACGCTGTCTCCATTTTAATTCATAACCTTATTAATAACTTCTTCATTCACAAAGTGTAGCACCTTTTAAGGTGTTTCCAACGCAATATCAGAGGGTGTTAGGGAACACCCAAAATGCCGGAATCTAGTTGATGCAACAGCAGGACAATTACAGAAGATGTGCACTGCTATTTCCGCCTCTTTGCAGCCGAGCTGGCATTCTACTGTCCTGGCCTTACCAATTTTGTTTAGGCCAGTAAGAAGACCCACAAGCTTGCGAAGGTCTTTGCGCCTCAACGATAGAAGGGCTTTTGCGCGTTTCCTTGAGATCGTAAGAAACCCCTTGGCTTGCCTCTGCTTAAGAGTGTCGTGCCAGTATTCTGCGCGTGTTTTGTCCTCCCATTTCTGAACCTGTTGAGTTATATAACTCTTGGTAACCCCTAGTTGGGGTTCAGGTCCAATTGGGTTGGACTCTGATCCCTTTTTAGCAAGGCGATCAGCTTCCTCGTTGCCCTCTATTCCCTCACGACCCGGCACCCATAGCAGCATCATTGCCCTGGGCTGCAGCCTTGAGGGAGTTTAGGCAACTCCAAGTCAGCTTTGAAGTTACTGAGAAGGCAGAAATAGCCTTTAGTACAGCTTGGCTGTCAGATAGTATATATCGTTGCACCTTAGAGTCATTTCCTGGCAATCCCTTGTACACATATTTCTATAGCAATTCCGCTTGATATATGGTAGCAGTCGAACCTAGAGGCTTGGCCAGTTTGAAATTGGGGCCTATAATCCCCATTCATCACGGACCCATCTGTGTACCACACAAGTGAGCCTGGTTTAAATTGAGGCGTGCCTCTTTACCAAAACTCACGATCATTTATGATTACAGAATGAAAGATATGAAAATGAATGTAGTTGTCAAAAGAACTTTTTCCTAGGTATGTCCCCGACATACATACCCCGTATGTATATGTAATTAACGTGCATACTCACCGGTATGTAGTTTCATATGTCTGACGAGGGCAGAGCGGTAGTACGTTTTGTACGTGCAGGATGCACAGTAAAACGGCTGTTCGGATGCTGGAACAAAACATTTAAATTTAAAAAAAAATAATAATAATTTAACTTGATGAATGTACAAAGAAGTCTTGATAATGCACCCCTTCATTAAGAGAAATGTTCTTAATCTGACATTTTCGTCATATCGTCATTCTTAATTGTACGAAAAAACAACTATTGCAATAATTTATAAATACCTTACTGCAGGAAAATTTATTAGAAACACAACTCACGCCAGGTCAGAAAATAAAATTATAATAAGATTGCCGAAGAAAAATACAACTGCGGGTACAAAATGTTTCGATTATGCGGGGGGCAAAATTGTTCAACTTCGCTAGAAGAAGATATTCTTTCTTTAGGTTGATCAAAGTTTAAATTGAAGATTGAAAAATTTTTTGAAAAAAAGAAGTTCAGTAGATTTTTTTTTTTGTTAATAATATTTTAATAATTGGTTAATTATATTATGGACACACTGTAATGTAGAGATGTTTGAAGATGATGCATAAGGTAACCAGTGGCACAGTTAAGAATGGCTTTTTCTTTAGTTTTGACAATTGTGGGCCAACAGTAGTACTGACTTTCTTCAGGACTCATTTAGAATATAGCCCGACTCTTCCCTAACATATCCATTGCCTAAAACTATCAAAAGAACAATTTTTTCTATTTTTTATTAATTTTTTCTCACACCTTTATTTTGATCTAGTAGTGGCCACATCAAATTACGAAATTTCCAGTAGTGGCCACGTGCATGTCTCAGTAGTGGCCACTTGACATTTTGCCCTCCTTACGTGTTTAATATCATTAAATTCAATACCAGATGAACAAAATTGATTCTATCCAGTAGAAGCTCTAGGATACAGCCCAACATACGAGGAAACTAGGGACGGTCATATTGAGAAGTTTACCACAATTTCCAATGATGCTCCGCGCACTCCTAGTTCAACCTCTGACTACAAGATGACACGAGCTGTACCTCCTGCAAGTTTGAAGCCACTAGGAGACCGGGAATCCTTATTTCTCAAATATAAACTTTAAAATGGCCACTACTGGAGCAGTGGCCACTACCGGTGCCGTTACCTTAAATGGGTTTACGCAAGATGATATTATGGGTTAATGATGATGAATAATGATGCAAATATTAGAAATATAATTACGTCTGTGGTTCCTCATGTGGATTTTCATGGAGACAGAGCGATTGGATTCGAAATCGCATATATCGCATTTGTACCTTTTCCCATCTGAAACGTGAAAATATGGAAATATCAAAAAAATGAAATTTTCGACAAAAAAAAAAAAAACATAAATGAAAAACTGCAGTGGTGCAGCATGACCGCATGAGCGAATTTTCTAAAAATTATCTTATTAAATGTCTTTTTTTTTTTTTTTTAATATTTTCATCTTTGAGAAATTATCTTTCTACGTTCAACTTATTTTTAGTAGTTTGAACTAATAAGAAATTTTGTTTCTCATCCGTTTAACTGTATTTTTCTTTAACATCAGAATATACGCATTCGCGTTCATGATTTGAATTTCTACTAAGCTTTGGAGTGTGCGTGTTTCACAGGTGATAGAGCGATTATTGAATTTCAGGAGATATGCTATAGAGCACGTATAGAGCACGTAAATCTGTTCTCAACCAAAAATACATATTTGTATTGATCAGTTGATCATATTTGCGTGCCTCCTGAAATTCAATAATCACTCTATCACCTGTGAAACACGCACACTCCGAAGCTTAGTAGAAATTCAAATCATGAACGCAAGCCAATTGAATAATAAACCCCAGTAATAATATTGAATAATATTTACCTATATATTATCAGCGTTTCATGCATATCAGAATGCTTCAACCTGTGTATCGGCTATAAACTACAAGTATCCACATCGGCTATCACTCCAGTATCCACATTCACTACAACTCGACGCTATCGGCCGGACATCACTAGGTTACAAACCAACAATAATAAACCAAAAAACGCAAATGTTGGCACCATAAATCGGGCCATACATCGGGAATGGTTTGACCTACGGACCTGAGGAGGGGCTCATTCGATTCCTCGTGGTATGTTCTTCAAAAAGAGTACAAATTTAGGCCGCTTCGACTTGTTTTGAGGTTTTTAGGGATTTTTACAAAACTTTGACAGCCCTTAAAGGGCACTTTAAATTGAATGAGAGAGCTGGCTCGAGAATTGGGGCGTCGTCGGACCAACATGGATTTTTCTTGAAAATTTCAGATCTTTTGCTCCAGCCGTTTGGGAGAAATCGTGAGTACGGCGTACGGACGGAAATTTTTTTTATCAGATTCGGATTCTACACCCTTTGAAACGTAAACGATTAAAATGGTTTATTATTGAATAATAAACCAAAATCAACAATAAAAAACTACGAAAATATGATTTGAAAATCGACTCAACATACTTCGAGACTTACTGCAATGTGAAGCTTTATGCGACTTCAACCCTGAAGCGTAACCCGTGGAATAGTCACACTGATCGCATTTGTACGGTTTAACTTCTGAAAAATGAAAAAAAAAAAAATTAATACGTCAAATTTAAATTGGGTACAATATTGCTACAAATTATCATGGGAGCGAACGATACAAAACACCCAATGCTGGTGGTTTGGACTATTAAAGATGTTTAAGATTCAAGTTTTACATACAAATTTGGTTTTATATAAAAAATCACACTATATAAAGACCAGCTTATCAGAGTATATCGACGTTTCAGGGGGTGGTAACGCTGGGCGGCTGGAATTCTCGCTCCCGTCTCCCAGGGCAAGCGACGTGGTCCTCTCCTCGGGGATTTGGGATATACGATTTTTTGACTTTTAATATTGTTATTATACTCCCTCATTGTGTTGTTTAGTACTCTACCTCCTGTACACACGGGACTTACCCCAACAAGAAGGCACAACTGTTGCCACCTTTGCAGATGATACGGCTATCCTCTCTGTTGGAGATGATATAGAAGCTGCAACACGCAAACTACAGACGTCTACTACTGAGGTTTGTAAATGGACCAAGATGTGGAGAATGAAGCTGAACGAATCAAAATCAGCCCACATCAACTTCACTAACCGAAAAGTCCCAATCTTGGATGTTGAGATCAATTCGAATAAAATACCGCATACTGAAGCAGTTAAATACTTGGGTTTGACACTTGACTCCAAATTAAACTGGAATAAACACATAGAAAAGAAGAAAGAAGAACTTAAAATCAAGTACAGAAGGATGTATTGGCTAATGGGAAGGAATTCCCATCTCTCTCTTCACAACAAACTGCTTATATATAAGCAGATCCTTCGCCCTATTTGGACCTATGGGATACAGATCTGGGGCTGTGCCAAGAAATCAAATATTAAGAAAATCCAAACCTTTCAGAATAAAATACTGAGAAGTATAGTTGGAGCCCCTTGGTACATGCGAAACGATGATATTCATCGAGATTTGAGGATGGAGACAGTCTATGAAATTATTGCAAAATACGCAAGGAAGCATGAACATCGCCTCCACAAACACGTGAACCCGGAGATGCTCTACGTTTTGGACAACGAAGGTGAAATCCGACGTCTCAAGCGAAACAAACCACTGGATTTAGTTGTGCTGCGTGAATAGAAGTGCAATCGAACTCAGTGCTAATTAATTGAGCTATATAATAAAGGGCTAGATTTTGCTGTAAACCTACCCTCTTGGAGTGTACCTTTATTGATATGTAAAATTGCTAGATGAAATGTATTTGATTTTTCAGTCGCAATTAATAAATCACGAAAAAAAAATTGTGTTATTCACCTATTTCTTTTTAACCTGCGTAGCAGGGCCATTAAACTAGTGTCAATATAAAATTTAAAACGCGGCAAATTCTTTCACTGGGGTTTATCATTCAATTGGCTCGCGTTCGTGATTTGAATTTCTACTAAGCTTCGGAGTGTGCGTGTTTCACAGGATAGAGCGATTATTGAATTTCAGGAGGCACACAAATACGATCAACTGATCAATCCAAATAGGTATTTCGGTTGAGAACTTACGTGCTCTATGCATATCTCCTGAAATTCAATAATCGCTCTATCACCTGTGATAGCACACTCCAAAGCTTAGTAGAAATTCAAAGCATGAATCATTGAAAAATGAACCCCAGTGAAAGAATTTGCTGCGTTTTTTTTTAACCAATTGTAAATGTTCATTTTTGATATCAAAATTTTGAAGTAGAACTCATAAATCTGATTGCTTCTACGTCGTAATTTACGGGAGATTGTGACTTTTCAAAAATCAAAATTTCTACAAGCATTTTGCTCGTTGGACCAATTTGATGAAAAATGAGGAGCTTACTTTCAAAAAGGCACATATCCAAATCTGGGAGAAAGTGTTTTTTTTTTCTCAATTTTCTATCTCTGAATATGAGTTGAATCAGATCCCCCTATCATTGCCAAACAAAACAGAACACATCCACGTCAATTCCTGGGCTAGAGTTATGTGTTTGCATCAATAGGTAACAAATCCGTCCCCTACATTTTTTTCAGTGCCTTGCAATCGAAATGGCACAAATCCTCCGAATTTCGTCAGGCGATAAGTCGTGGGTTTTCAAAAAGGCGCATATCCGAAAAGAAGCATCGCACCTTCGTCTTAACGTTGAATATTAACACGAGACTCGATAACATGGCAGGCATGACATAGAAATATGGAGTCAGGTAAAGTTTTCAATAAAACCTACAGAATGGAGAATGAATTCTTTCTTTTTCAAAAAGGCACAAATCCACGAGTTTTGATCGAAAGGGCACATTTCCAAAGTGAAAATGGATATACAGCCTCGTGTTTTGGAGAAAATTGATTCATATTCTCAGGCATCTGTGCCTTCTGACACATTACGATGATGTGAAACTGCACAAAAACATCTCCACTAATCAGCAAATCGTTTTTTTTTTTTTTTTTTTCCCCACTTCCTGAACATTTTGTTGGAATGGATATGTGCCTGTTTGAAAGTGAGCTCCTCAAATGTTCTTGTTTGTCTATACAGGGTGTCCCGCACTTAGTGTAAAAAAAAAAAATTGGGTGAAACTACATGGAAAATGGAGTAAATCGCCGCCAACCGCGATTTTTTCTCAACCCGTTGCTGAGATATGCTATTTTAAAGAGTTTTTTCAAAAAATCGCGTTTTTCGCCATTAAAACGCTTTTTTCTCGGCAATTTCCCAACATTTTTGCACATTTGACCACATTTTCGGAATCTGCGTTAAATTTCCTATAAGATGAAGTTACTTTGATTTCCAAAACGCATCTTCCAAACACCGAAATTTTCAATCAAAGATGAACATTTTTCGCAAAGTGAAATTTTTCAAAAACTTGGAACGCTTGGCGTGACCACAAAAATAATTTTTTTCGTTGTCAAATTTGATAAAAACTTTTCCCACTTCTAAGCTTTCCAACGGCGTCTCAACCATTTAATTCTGATTGGAATTGACGGAGAAATTAAAGTTCGAATGCCAGAAAACGTGTAGTTCGTTTTAACGTAAGTTGGTAGGTGACGTACGATATGGGCCACAGAAACTGATTTTTCTCGATTTCAATTAATGTTTTCCGGCATTCAACCACAGGTTCGAATTGGGCGTTAAATTTCCTGTAAGAAGAGGTTCATTTTGTTTCCAAATTTTTTTTTACACATTTATCACAATTCTCAATTTTTAATTTTTTACAGTACCTGGAAAAAACATTTTGGAAACAAAATGAACCTCTTCTTACAGGAAATTTAACGCCCAATTCGAACCTGTGGTTGAATGCCGGAAAACATTAATTGAAATCGAGAAAAATCAGTTTCTGTGGCCCATATCGTACGTCACCTACCAACTTACGTTAAAACGAACTACACGTTTTCTGGCATTCGAACTTTAATTTCTCCGTCAATTCCAATCAGAATTAAATGGTTGAGACGCCGTTGGAAAGCTTAGAAGTGGGAAAATTTTTTATCAAATTTGACAACGAGAAAAATTATTTTTGTGTTCACGCCAAGCGTTCCAAGTTTTTGAAAAATTTCACTTTGCGAAAAATGTTCATCTTTGATTGAAAATTTCGGTGTTTGGAAGATGCGTTTTGGAAATCAAAGTAACTTCATCTTATAGGAAATTTAACGCAAATTCCGAAAATGTGGTCAAATGTGCAAAAATGTTGGGAAATTGCCGAGAAAAAAGAGTTTTAATGGCGAAAAACGCGATTTTTTGAAAAAACTCTTAAAAATAGCATATCTCAGCAACGGGTTGAGAAAAAAAATCGCGGTTGGCGGCGATTTACTCCATTTTCCAGGTAGTTTCACCCAATTTTTTTTTTTTTTTACACTAAGTGCGGGACACCCTGTATAAAGATATTTCTAACACCCCTAATTCTCACAGTGTTACCATCAGTCTACATACATCCAACACTCAACCTACTTAGCTACCAATTAAATTATGATTCTAAGTTAATACTCACCTGAATGTTGGCCGATTTTATGGGTCCTCAAGCCCGTGCTCGTGGCCGCAGAATAATCGCACTGATCGCAATGGTAAGGTTTCTCTCCTTAAACACAGAAAAACCGCAAAATACGTTTTTGTTAATTCAAGTTACAGATATAAAAGGTGGCAAAACAATAGTGGTATTTCGTATAAAATAGGGTTTTTGCCCCATATATCACACTTAAGGACGAGTTTATTACATAAACTTTTGAACCAGGACAACCCACGGTCACATAACACGACATAAATTGAGATAAAAAAATAAATACTAGGTATAATTAAACTGTTTAAGGTAACAAGCCCTGATGAAGACGTAAAGATAGCTCTTAGTCACGCGCAGATAGGAATGTATAAACGAGGGAATGCCGAATGACTCCTCCCCCCCTCGGATGGAAAGACAGCAATTTCGCAAATTATTCAATGAAATAAAATCTATCAGAGAACCATATTCACAAGTACGATTGAATCTAAAATCATCAATTACCATCAATCATTTTTCACACTGAATTTTCGTAGTGCAATGTAGTTTCAGCATATTTGGAAATGATTAAAGTGTAACTAGAAAATTGTCGGAGTAAAACTACTGATCAGAATTCCGTCAGCTTGAATGACAATCTGAAAGGACCTGGCAATCTCCCAAGTACATTAATGATTATGTTTGCTAAACGGTTGAGGAGAGTGGATTTTATGTAATCTATAAATATATATTCTTTTAATATATACAGGGTGTCCCGCACTTAGTGTAAAAAAAAAAATTGGGTGAAACTACATGGAAAATGGAGTAAATCGCCGCCAACCGCGATTTTTTTTCTCAACCCGTTGCTGAGATATGCTATTTTTAAGAGTTTTTTCAAAAAATCGCGTTTTTCGCCATTAAAACGCTTCCCATTTTTGCACATTTTTTTCGGAATCTGCGTTAAATTTCCTATAAGATGAAGTTACTTTGATTTCCAAAACGCATCTTCCAAACACCGAAATTTTCAATCAAAGATGAACATTTTTCGCAAAGTGAAATTTTTAAAAAACTTGGAACGCTTGGCGTGACCACAAAAATAATTTTTTTCGTTGTCAAATTTGATAAAAACTTCTCCCACTTCTAAGCTTTCCAACGGCGTCAACCATTTAATTCTGATTGGAATTGACGGAGAAATTAAAGTTCGAATGCCAGAAAACGTGTAGTTCGTTTTAACGTAAGTTGGTAGGTGACGTACGATATGGGCCACATAAACTGATTTTTCTCGATTTCAATTAATGTTTTCCGGCATTCAACCACAGGTTCGAATTGGGCGTTAAATTTCCTGTAAGAAGAGGTTCATTTTGTTTCCAAAATGTTTTTTCCAGGTACTGTAAAAAATTAAAAATTGAGAATTGTGATAAATGTGTAAAAAAAACCGAAATTATTTTTGTGGTCACGCCAAGCGTTCCAAGTTTTTCAAAAATTTCACTTTGCGAAAAATGTTCATCTTTGATTGAAAATTTCGGTGTTTGGAAGATGCGTTTTGGAAATCAAAGTAACTCCATCTTATAGGAAATTTAACGCAGATTCCGAAAATGTGGTCAAATGTGCAAAAATGTTGGGAAATTGCCGAGAAAAAAGCGTTTTAATGGCGAAAAACGCGATTTTTTGAAAAAAAAACTCTTAAAAATAGCATATCTCAGCAACGGGTTGAGAAAAAAAATCGCGGTTGGCGGCGATTTACTCCATTTTCCATGTAGTTTCACCCAATTTTTTTTTTACACTAAGTGCGGGACACCCTGTATATTAAAAGGATAAAACCATGTGAGGTGAATGTATGTTAAGCACATCCAAGGTTCCTGAAGCCTTGGCGTTGATGAGAATAGAGCAATTTTCGATTTTCGCGCTTCACAAATCTGGTCATCTGGGGGGAAACAAAGTATCTACGAAACAAACCGAAGGAGTGAATGAAGATTATCTCGTAGGAGTTATAACAACAAAAGGTGTGATATCTTAGAATATCTCCTTGGGTGTTTAATTAGCAACGAAAAACGCTGCAAATTCTTTCACTGGGGTTTATTATTCAATTGGCTTGCGTTCGTGATTTGAATTTCTACTAAGCTTCGGAGTGTGCGTGTTTCACAGGTGATAGAGCGATTATTGAATTTCAGGAGATATGCATAGACCACGTAAATCGGTTCTCATCCAAAACACCTATTTGGATTGATCAGTTGATGATATTTGTGTGCCCCCTCTACATCTGTCTACCTTTGGCTACATCGTTTAAATTTGGATTGGGGGAAGTTTTAACGCAATACGAGTGCCAAAGGGCTTGATAAATTATAGATGTTTTTAATCAGATTTTAGCCTGTATTCGCCTGAGCTTTGAAAAACTTGCTATTACGCTGGTGGATTTAAACTTACCGGTGTGGGTTCTCATGTGGTACGTCAAATTTTTCTTCAAGGCGCAACGATATCCGCAGGGGCATTCATAAGGCTTTTCTCCTGTAATTCAACGAAAATACGTCACACGAGCAATTTATCACAACTAAACCAAATAGAAATAGAGATACTTTATTCGGCATAAACATGCAAATTGAGGAAGAAATCACAAACGCTCAGAAATGCATATTAATGCAAGTAAACAAAAACGGAGTAATATACAACGTTGTCTACATTTCCACGAAAATTATGAATTACAAAGTTGAATCGGATTAATAAACATGATCTGAAGGTACATCACAGAAAGCGCATCTTATATAGGATCGAGTGAGAGGAGATTGAATCTTATTGGCTCGGGGAAGTGAAAGGGGGCGGGGCAGTACCAACCAATGGCACTCGAGGCTTACAAAGTGAAAGGGGCACAAACAGTATCATTATGGAGAGGGCGACTACATCTAGCTAATAAAAATATGTGTTTCATTTGGCATAAACACGCAAATTCAGGAAGAAATCACAAACGCTCAGAAATGCATATTAATGCAAGTAAACAAAAACGGAGTAATATACAACGTTGTCTACATTTCCACGAAAATTATGAATTACAAAGTTGAATCGGATTAATAAACATGATCTGAAGGTACATCACAGAAAGCGCATCTTATATAGGATCGAGTGAGAGGAGATTGAATCTTATTGGCTCGGGGAAGTGAAAGGGGGCGGGGCAGTACCAACCAATCTCGAAGCTTACAAAGTGAAAGGGGCACAAACAGTATCATTATGGAGAGGGCGGAGCCAAACTTATGACAAGAATGAACCCAATAATGGTGAAATATTTTGAGGAATGACGTCATTTAGATATTTCATTTGATTTTTGGTTTATTATTCAATAATAAACCATTGTAATCGCTCTGGAAAAAGAAAATTTTTTACGTTTCAAAGGGTGTAGAATCCAAATCTGCAATAAAATATTTTCCGGCCGTACGCCGTACGCACGATTTCTCCCAAACGGCTGGAGCAAAAGATCTGAAATTTTCAGGAAAAATCCATCTTGGTCCGACGACGCCCCAATTCTTGAGCCAGCTCTCTCACTTAATTTAAAGTGCCCTTTAAGGGTTGTCAAAGTTTTGTAAAATCCCTAAAAACCTCAAAACAAGTCGAGGCGGCCTAAATTTGGACTTTTTTTCAAGAACTTTCCATGAGGAATCGAATGAGCCCCTCCCCAGGTCTGTAGCTCAAACCATTCCCGATGTATGGCCCGATTTATGCTGCCAACATAGGAGTTTTTTCTGTTTTATTTATTGTTTTTGTTTTGATCAGTAACCTAGTGATGTAGTAATGTGGATACTGGAGTGAACTCCTAAAAGGATTTGTAGCCGATACACGGGTTGAAGCATTCTGATATGCGTGAAACGCTGCAAATTCTTTCACTGGGGTTTATTATTCAATTTCATTGATTTGGCTTGCGTTCATGTTTTGAATTTCTACTAAGCTTTGGAGTGTGCGTGTTTCACAGGTGATAGAGCGATTATTGAATTTCAGGAGATATGCATAGAGCACGTAAATCTGTTCTCAACCAAAATACCTATTTGGATTGATCAGTTGATCATATTTGTGAGCTGAAATTTAGCATTTTCTCCCAAATAGAGAAAACGTACGAATGTTTTTATTGTGGGGGGGAGGGGTGGGGTGTATTGAGGTTCAATAAAAAACGCTGCAAATTCTTTCACTGGGGTTTATTATTCAATTGGCTTGCGTTAATGATTTGAATTTCTACTAAGCCTTGGAGTGTGCGTGTTTCACAGGTGATAGATTGATTATTGAATTTCAGGAGGCACGCAAATATGATCAACTGATCAATCCAAATAGGTATTTTAGTTGAGAACAGATTTACGTGCTCTATGCATATCTCCTGAAATTCAATTATCGCTCTATCACCTGTGAAACACGCTCCAGTGATAGAATTTGCACCGTTTTTTGGGTCCTTTAATCAAATTTCATCTTTGTAGATTGTTTGAGACATAAAATAGGGTCCACTCACCAGTGTGGGTCATCATATGAGCTCGGAGAGAGAATTTTTCCATGAATTTGTAGTCGCAGAGTGTGCAAGCGTAAGGTTTGATGCCTGAAAACAATCGACAACAAAAGTTTAATAATATCGCAAATGCGAATTTAAAACTCAATATTGGTAAAGAGATGGACGCCCTTAAGTCCGGTATTTATATGATCACAATTATAAACAGAATTGTAAACATATCATGACTATATTTAAAAACTAGACGAAATTCTTGATCGAACCAAAAATGCACGGAAATTGGTTGGGAGTTTTAGTATGTATGAGGATATCTCTACAATGAATTCCCCCATCCTGTTATCACACTATATAAAAACGAGCTTATCAGAGTATATCGACGTTTCAGGTGGTGGTAACGCTGGGCGGGTGGAATTCTCGCCCCCCGTCTCCCAGGGCAAGCGACGTGGTCCTCTCCTCGGGGATTTGGGATATACGATTTTTTGACTTTTAATATTGTTATTATACTCCCTCATTGTGTTGTTTAGTACTCTACCTCCTGTACACACGGGACTTACCCCAACAAGAAGGCACAACTGTTGCCACCTTTGCAGATGATACGGCTATCCTCTCTGTTGGAGATGATATAGAAGCTGCAACACGCAAACTACAGACGTCTACTACTGAGGTTTGTAAATGGACCAAGATGTGGAGAATGAAGCTGAACGAATCAAAATCAGCCCACATCAACTTCACGCATACTGAAGCAGTTAAATACTTGGGTTTGACACTTGACTTCAAATTAAACTGGAATAAACACATAGAAAAGAAGAAAGAAGAACTTAAAATCAAGTACAGAAGGATGTATTGGCTAATGGGAAGGAATTCCCATCTCTCTCTTCACAACAAACTGCTTATATATAAGCAGATCCTTCGCCCTATTTGGACCTATGGGATACAGATCTGGGGCTGTGCCAAGAAATCAAATATTAAGAAAATCCAAACCTTTCAGAATAAAATACTGAGAAGTATAGTTGGAGCCCCTTGGTACATGCGAAACGATGATATTCATCGAGATTTGAGGATGGAGACAGTCTATGAAATTATTGCAAAATACGCAAGGAAGCATGAACATCGCCTCCACAAACACGTGAACCCGGAGATGCTCTACGTTTTGGACAACGAAGGTGAAATCCGACGTCTCAAGCGAAACAAACCACTGGATTTAGTTGTGCTGCGTGAATAGAAGTGCAATCGAACTCAGTGCTAATTAATTGAGCTATATAATAAAGGGCTAGATTTTGCTGTAAACCTACCCTCTTGGAGTGTACCTTTATTGATATGTAAAATTGCTAGATGAAATATATTTGATTTTTCAGTCGCAATTAATAAATCACGAAAAAAAAAATTGTGTTATTCACCTATTTCTTTTTAACCTGCGTAGCAGGGCCATTAAACTAGTTTTATATAAAGATATATAGGGTGTCCCACGAGTTGTTCCCCCGCCTCCTAAAATCGTCCAAACGGGATTTTTTTTTTTTTAATCTTCATAAGTTTTTCCAAGGATCTCAAATATCATATTTGCGCACCCCGCGCAACTGCGCAATCTTGCGCAACTGACATTAACTTTCTTATTTCAAACGGGAACCCCAATTTTTTATTGCAGATTCGGATTCTACTCAAAATTTCATGAAAATTCGACCCCTCAATCAATTTTTTCGATTGCGCGCAACCGGTTCAGCGAGCACGCAAATTTGCGCAACCCCAAAATTGTCAAATAGTGGATGATGGTGAACTCTAAAGTGTGGCACATGAATTTTCATCGTTTTTTAACGCTGATTCACGTGGTGCTATCCGTTTCTTGATTCGGCTCAATTTTTTGCGGGATAATGACCTAAATTTGGTTATTTCTCGTGAAAAAATCATCTTTGGACCATAGCAGCCCTTTCTTCCATTGAATAACGCGTGGTAGGAGCACGAGGCATGATGACAATGATGTCGCAGACAGAACTAAGGAAAGTGAGCTGTGTCCAGGAGTTTTATCGCTTTCACGGTTTGGCTAGAAACATCAACTCTTATCAGATGATCTTTGGTTGTGTGTACATCAGGCACACTTAGCTACCTCGAACGGTTGTAAACAGAAGAAACAAAATACTTATCCGATTATTCAAAGGTCACTGTAACGGCAGCTAATTTATGCTTTCAACTCTCAGATTAAGATGATTTTTCACTTGACCACTGAAGAAGGTTTCAATCTCCTATTTTTACATTTTTCAACCGGACCTCGCAAACTAATCCCCGTAAAAATAAGATTAAAAGAAAAAACGGACGAGAAATAACCAAATTTAGGTCATTATTCCGCAAAAATTGAGCCGAATCAAGAAACGGATAGCACCACGTGAATCAGCGTTAAAAAACAATGAAAATTCATGTGCCACACTTTAGAGTTCACCATCATCCACTATTTGACAATTTTGGGGTTGCGCAACTTTGCGTGCTCGCTGAACCGGTTGCGCGCAATCGAAAAAATTGATTGAGGGGTCGAATTTTCATGAAATTTTGAGTAGAATCCGAATCTGCAATAAAAAAATTGGGGGACCTCTACCAGGTTCCCCTCCTGCATACAAACTACACGTTTAACACCCTCACTCCCCGGATAATGAGGTTGGCAAATATACAGGGTGTCTACCTTTCAGGTGGACCAAACTTTAAGGATCAATTCTACAAATAATTTGAGACAAAAAGTGCCCCCTAGACTTTGTTTTTTAGAGGCTTCGTTTCCGAGTTATTAACGATTTAAGTTTTTTTTTGTTTTTTCGTGTCATCGACTTTACTTCACTAAAACAGCCATAACTCCCTTGTTTTTGGAGTAATCTCAAATTTGAGGAAACCGTTGGAAAGAGCGTTAAATTTCCTATCCGTTTAGTGTGAAACGCTATTTTTTAAAGCCATTTTCTGAAGTAAAAAAATAAGCCAAAGCCAAAGTTTTGATTTTCTTTCGAAAATCAACATTTTTCAGGCTAATTTATCGCCTGTAATAAATTGGAATATTGGTGTGCACTCAACGGAAAAAACTAGCCCAAGACCTCAGCTTTCCAACGGTATCATCATTTTTCTCTTTATCATTTGAATAAACCTGACGTGCGAAAAAAGAAGGATTTTTCGTTAAAAATCGCAATTTTTCACATGAAAAAAACGGTTGATCGAATGAAATACACATCTTCTCGGAAAAATACGATTTTAATTTGTTTTCATTTCATATCACAAAATGAAACTAAAATAAAATAAAAATGAAACTCGTATTTTTCCGAGAAGATGTGCGCGTATTTCATTCGATCAACCGTTTTTTTTTCATTTGGTAGACAGGTATCGCATTAGTCCGTTTTGAGGCGGCCGCGATGGTTCAAAAGTGTCACCATTTGGGGTTCAGGATTTAAAAAAAATTAAGAATCACAACGGAAAAATTAATAGGTACAATGAAGAACACTCATATCGGATAAAAGTCAATGTTTGTGAAAAATTGCGATTTTTAACGAAAAATCCTTATTTTTTCGCATCAAAACGTCATTTTACGAGGTTTATTCAAATGTAAAGAGAAAAATGATGATACCGTTGGAAAGCTGAGGTCTTGGGCTAGTTTTTTCCGTTGAGTGCACACCAATATTCCAATTTATTACAGGCGATAAATTAGCCTGAAAAATGTTGATTTTCGAAAAAAATTAAAACTTTGGCTTATTTTTTTACTTCAGAAAATGGTTTCAAAAAATAGCGTTTCACACTAAACGGATAGGAAATTTAACGCTCTTTCCAACGGTTTCCTCAAATTTGAGATTACTCCAAAAACAAGGGAGTTATGGCTGTTTTAGTGAAGTAAAGTCGATAACACGAAAAAAAACTTAAATCGTTAATAACTCGGAAACGAAGCCTCTAAAAAAACAAAGGCTTAATGGGCACTTTTTGTCGCAAATTAGTTGTAAAATTGATCCTTGAAGTTTGGTCCACCTGAAAGGTAGACACCCTGTATACCTCCGGGATATTAATACCACACTATATAAAAACCAGCTTATCAGAGTATATCGACGTTTCAGGGGGTGGTAACGCTGGGCGGGTAGAATTCTCGCCCCCGTCTCCCAGGGCAAGCGACGTGGTCCTCTCCTCGGGGATTTGGGATATACGATTTTTTTACTTTTAATATTGTTATTATACTCCCTCATTGTGTTGTTTAGTACTCTACCTCCTGTACACACGGGACTTACCCCAACAAGAAGGCACAACTGTTGCCACCTTTGCAGATGATACGGCTATCCACTCTGTTGGAGATGATATAGAAGCTGCAACACGCAAACTACAGACGTCTACTACTGAGGTTTGTAAATGGACCAAGATGTGGAGAATGAAGCTGAACGAATCAAAATCAGCCCACATCAACTTACTAACCGAAAAGTCCCAATCTTGGATGTTGAGATCAATTCGAATAAAATACCGCTTACTGAAGCAGTTAAATACTTGGGTTTGACACTTGACTTCAAATTAAACTGGAATAAACACATAGAAAAGAAGAAAGAAGAACTTAAAATCAAGTACAGAAGGATGTATTGGCTAATGGGAAGGAATTCCCCTCTCTCTTCACAACAAACTGCTTATATATAAGCAGATCCTTCGCCCTATTTGGACCTATGGGATACAGATCTGGGGCTGTGCCAAGAAATCAAATATTAAGAAAATCCAAACCTTTCAGAATAAAATACTGAGAAGTGTAGTTGGAGCCCCTTGGTACATGCGAAACGATGATATTCATCGAGATTTGAGGATGGAGACAGCCTATGAAATTATTGCAAAATACGCAAGGAAGCATGAACATCGCCTCCACAAACACGTGAACCCGGAGATGCTCTACGTTTTGGACAACGAAGGTGAAATCCGACGTCTCAAGCGAAACAAACCACTGGATTTAGTTGTGCTGCGTGAATAGAAGTGCAATCGAACTCAGTGCTAATTAATTGAGCTATATAATAAAGGGCTAGATTTTGCTGTAAACCTACCCTCTTGGAGTGTACCTTTATTGACATGTAAAATTGCTAGATGAAATGTATTTGATTTTTCAGTCGCAATAATAAATCACGAAAAAAAAAAAAAAAAATTGTGTTATTCGCCTATTTCTTTTAACCTGCGTAGCAGGGCCATTAAACTAGTCTTTAATGTTTCTCGGGCTAGATTAATTATAGACGTTATGAACATTATCAGTGGAGATTTGTGATATCATTGACCTACGAATGACTGCACGTGCGAATATCTTTTATCTTTTTGTTATAATTATGTAATTGGGCATTGCCCGTGTATTAAAATAAAATAAAATAAAATAAAATAAACTTTTTCGTGCTTCCATAAGTTTCCGCCCCTTTTGTATATACAATTTCGAATATTTCATACAACTAACTTGGGTTATAACAATTAGAACGAGTATGCGGATTAGGTAGCGTAAATTTCTTACCTGCGTGTCGCATGATGTGCTTCAGCGCGTGCCCTCGGTCTTTGCTTTTATAATCACATACTTCGCACCCGTACACTTTCTCTTCACCATCTTCCAATCCGCTTTCTTTGTTTTCTGGAAAAAAATAAACGAAAAATACGAGTACAAAATCTATTCACGAGAGTTCTGCTTCAAGATATACATTCACAATATAAAAAACGTCTGCCATATGGGTGTGGCACATAGCTTCCTCGTATCCATAACATGACTGTATAGATCATTGAAAATTATTATTGGTTAAAGAACTTCGTTCAATTAGGCGAAGTAAATATTGAATTAGGGTAAATTTATTGTTATGCAGGAGCATAACTTGAGAAAATAAAGGTAGGCATGTTCAACTATTGAACAAACTATAAAATATACCTAATAAGTCCGAACAATCCCTGAAAATTTGATCGAAATCGGTCAAGAACTCCCTGAGTTATGCGTGTAACAAGGATTTCACGTTTGCAGATGCGCAGAGGCTACTATTGATCCAGGGATCATGAAACTTATAGGGGACCATCTACACATCAAACCGAACAATCCCTGAAAATTTCATCGAAATCGGTCATGAACTTCCGGAGTTATGCACGTAACAAGGATTTCACGTTTGCGCATGCGCAGAGGCTACTATTGATCCAGGGGTCATGAAACTTATAGGGGACCATCTACACATCAAACCGAACAATCCCTGAAAATGTCATCGAAATCGATCAAGAACTCCCGGAGTTATGCTTGTGGCAAGGATTTCACGTTTGCGGATGCGCAGAGGCTACTATTGATCCTGGGGTCATGAAACTCATAGGGGACCATCTACACATCAACCCGAACAATCCCTGAAAATTTCATCGAAATTGGTCAAGAACTCCCAGAGTTATGCGCGTAACAAGGATTTCACGTTTGCGGATGCACAGAGGCTACTATTGATCCGGGGGTCATGAAACGCATAGCGGACCATCTATACATCAAACCGAACAATCCCTGAAAATTTCATCCATTTCCATGAAATCGGTCAAGAACTCCCGGAGTTATGCGCGTAACAAGGATTTCACGTTTGCGGATGCGCAGAGGCTACTATTGATCCGGGGGGGCATGAAACTCATAGGGGACCATCTACACATCAAACCGAACAATCCCTGAAAATTTCATCGAAATCGGTCAAGAACTCCCGGAGTTATGCGCGTAACAAGGATTTCACGTGATGCGCATGCGCAGAGCTACTATTGATCCGGGGTCATGAAACTTATAGAGGGACCATCTACACCCCAACCCGCACAATCCCTGAAAATTTCATCAAAATCGGACTATAACTTCGTGTAGTTTTGCCCGTAACAAGGATTTGCTGACAGACAGACAGACACGGAACCAAAATTGTTCAGAAAGGTCTAAAACGCAAAATGCGAGTGGAATTTTTGATTTTGGAGACAAAAAAATTTTCACAATCCGAAAGTGAAAACAATGCTTCCGCTACCTTGGTAGACTCGGAAGCAATTAGTAATAATAATAATAAATAATAATAATAATAAAAGTAGCCTTAAATTGTCTTACTGTCGTGATTTTTATTGTGGGCGTTGAAGTGGGTCTTCGAGTTGGTTTTGAAGTCGCAAATATCGCAGTTGAATTTCGTCTCACCTGCGGCAAAATTAAATTTAGTTAATGAGAAGGAATAATTTATTAATAGCAATAGTTATTATTTGTTATTGTGAATACAAGATCCACGATGCCATTAAATGAGAATCAGTTATCAATTGTGGTTACATCTATCAGATTGTTAACTAGTAGAAAGAGTTGTGATGTACTTGATAAAATTAATTTGAGAGAAATTTCACAGGTAATAGAGGAAAGAAAACGCTGCAAATTCTTTCACTGGGGTTTATTATTCATTTGGCTTGCGTTCATGATTCGAATTTCTACTGAGCTTTGGAGTGTGCGTGTTTCACAGGTGATAGAGCGATTATTGAATTTCAGGAGATATGCATAGAGCACGTAAATCTGTTCTCAACCAAAATACCTATTTGGATTGATCAGTTGATCATATTTGTGTGCCTCCTGAAATTCAATAATCGCTCTATCACCTGTGAAACACGCACACTCCAAAGCTCAGTAGAAATTCAAATCATGAATGCAGGGCAAATGAATGAAATTGAATAATAAACCCCAGTGAAAGAATTTGCAGCGTTTCATGCATATCAGAATGCTTCACAACCTGTGAATCGGCTACAAAAAGAGAGTCTTCAATTACTATCTCACATAGCTTACACCTTGGACACCCACAAGGATGCAGACCAGGATGCTGTAAGCATGAAGACGTGGATGCCTGTGATACAGCAGTCCTCCAAAATTCTGCCCTTGTTGATACATAACGAGCCGTTTCTCTGAACAAGTCACGGGTCAGAGACTATCTCACATAGCTTACACCTTGGACACCCACAAGGATGCAAACCAGGATGCTGTAAGCATGAAGACGTGGATGCCTGTGGTACAGCAGTCCTCCAAAATTCTGCCCTTGTCGATACATAACGAGGCGGTTCTTTGAACAAGTCACGGGTCAGAGACTATCTCACATAGCTTACACCTTGGACACCCACAAGGATGCAAACCAGGATGCTGTAAGCATGAAGACGTGGATGCCTGTGATACAGCAGTCCTCCAAAGTTCTGCCCATGTCGATACATAACGAGGCGGTTCTTTGAAGAAGTCACGGGTCAGAGACTATCTCACATAGCTTACACCTTGGACACCCACAAGGATGCAGACCAGGATGCTGTAAGCATGAAGACGTGGATGCCTGTGATACAGCAGTCCTCCAAAGTTCTGCCCATGTCGATACATAACGAGGCGGTTCTTTGAAGAAGTCACGGGTCAGAGACTATCTCACATAGCTTACACCTTGGACACCTCAAGGATACAAACCAGGATGCTGTAAGCATGAAGACGTGGATGCCTGTGATACAGCAGTCCTCCAAAGTTCTGCCCATGTCGATACATAACGAGGCGGTTCTTTGAAGAAATCACGGGTCAGAGACTATCTCACATAGCTTACACCTTGGACACCCACAAGGATGCAAACCAGGATGCTGTAAGCATGAAGACGTGGATGCCTGTGATACAGCAGTCCTCCAAAATTCTGCCCATGTCGATACTTAACGAGGCGGTTCTTTGAAGAAGTCACGGGTCAGAGACTATCTCACATAGCTTACACCTTGGACACCCACAAGGATGCAAACCAGGATGCTGTAAGCATGAAGACGTGGATGCCTGTGATACAGCAGTCCTCCAAAGTTCTGCCCATGTCGATACATAACGAGGCGGTTCTTTGAAGAAGTCACGGGTCAGAGACTATCTCACATAGCTTACACCTTGGACACCCACAAGGATGCAAACCAGGATGCTGTAAGCATGAAGACGTGGATGCCTGTGATACAGCAGTCCTCCAAAGTTCTGCCCTTGTCGATACATAACGAGGCGGTTCTTTGAAGAAGTCACGGGTCAGAGACTATCTCACATAGCTTACACCTTGGACACCCACAAGGATGCAGACCAGGATGCTGTAAGCATGAAGACGTGGATGCCTGTGATACAGCAGTCCTCCAAAATTCTGCCCTTGTCGATACATAACGAGGCGGTTCTTTGAAGAAGTCACGGGTCAGAGACTATCTCACATAGCTTACACCTTGGACACCCACAAGGATGCAGACCAGGATGCTGTAAGCATGAAGACGTGGATGCCTGTGATACAGCAGTCCTCCACAATTATGTGCTTGTCGACACATAACGAGGCGTTTCTCTGAACAAGTCACGGGTCAGAGACTATCTCACATAGCTTACACCTTGGACACCCACAAGGATACAAACCAGGATGCTGTAAGCATGAAGACGTGGATGCCTGTGATACAGCAGTCCTCCAAAGTTCTGCCCATGTCGATACATAACGAGGCGGTTCTTTGAAGAAGTCACGGGTCAGAGACTATCTCACATAGCTTACACCTTGGACACCCACAAGGATGCAAACCAGGATGCTGTAAGCATGAAGACGTGGATGCCTGTGATACAGCAGTCCTCCACAATTATGTGCTTGTTGACACATAACGAGGCAGTTCTTTGAACTAGTCACAGGTCAGAGACTATCTCACATAGCTTACACCTTGGACACCCACAAGGATGCAGACCAGGATGCTGTAAGCATGAAGACGTGGATGCCTGTGATGATGAAGAGACTCTCACATAGCTCCAAACTTGGAACTTTCACCTTGACACCCACAAGGCTATCTCCTGTGATACATAGCTTACACATAACTTGGGATTTTCAGTTCTGGTGTTGTGGTCACGCTGAATTTTTTTCATAACCTGCTACCGCAACTGGAACGCGTAACCTCACTGTGAACATGGATACCTTGGCTGGGGACATCTCCAAACCGTTATCTGTTCTGCTTTCCGATTTTTTACTGCAAAAGGATTAGTGGCGAATATTTCTGGAAAGTAGGGGTCAATGGCTCGCGTGACGAGTACATCATCCACGTACAATTCAGCATACTATCATACATCAACTCACCAGTATGCAGAATTTTGTGTCTGTCCAAACTCCTCTTATCCGCCGATCGGAAATCGCATTCGCCGCATTCATAAGGTTTCTCTCCTGTTAAAAAATACGAATAATCACAATCATACGAACATTCAAGCACATTTGAGGAGCTTTCAAAAAGGCACATATCCATTACGATTGCAAGGCTATGAAAAAAATGTATGGGACGGATTTGTTACCTTTTGACGCAAACACATAACTTGAGCCCTGGAATTGACGTGGATGTGTTCTGTTTTGTTTGGCAACGATTCAACTCATATTCAGAGATAGAAAATTGAGAAAAACACTTTTGACATTTCATGTCTTTACTATGGCACACAACCAAATTGTCGTTATGTCACGTTACGTTACGTAACAAAATATGCTCAATGATTATTATGATTCGTAGAAGTGAGGTAGGTAGGTACCTATATGATTATAGCTGAAATTTGGCTATATGATTATTATGATTTGGCTGGTAGCCTCCTTAGGACGTGAACAATAAGGTGCAGAGGGTTTTGATCAACTGAGTGGCTCCTGAAGCTAACTTCTTTCCTATCAACTGTGGAAAGGTGAAATTTGGCTGGTAGCCTCCTTAGGACATGAACAATAAGGTGTACAGGGTCTTGATCAGCAGAGTGGCTACTGAAGCTAACTTCTTTCCTATCAACTGTGGAAAGCTGAAATTTGGCTGGTAGCCTCCTTAGGACGTGAACAATAAGGTGTACAGGGTCTTGATCAGCAGAGTGGCTCCTGAAGCTAACTTCTTTCCTATGAACTATGGAAAGCTGAAATTTGGCTGGTAGCCTCCTTAGGACATGAACAATAAGGTGCAGGGTCTTGATCACCAGAGTGGCTCCTGAAGCTAACTTCTTTCCTATCAACCGTAGGAAGCTGAAATTTGGCTGGTAGCCTCCTTAGGACATGAACAATAAGGTGTACAGGGTCTTGATCAGCAGAGTGGCTACTGAAGCTAACTTCTTTCCTATCAACTGTGGAAAGCTGAAATTTGGCTGGTAGCCTCCTTAGGACATGAACAATAAGGTGTACAGGGTCTTGATCAGCAGAGTGGCTACTGAAGCTAACTTCTTTCCTATCAACTGTAGGAAGCTGAAATTTGGCTGGTAGCCTCCTTAGGACATGAACAATAAGGTGCAGAGGGTTTTGATCAGCAGAGTGGCTCCTGAAGCTAACTTCTTTCCTATCAACTGTGGAAAGCTGAAATTTGGCTGGTAGCCTCCTTAGGACATGAACAATAAGGTGTACAGGGTCTTGATCAGCAGAGTGGCTCCTGAAGCTAACTTCTTTCCTATCAACTGTGGAAAGCTGAAATTTGGCTGGTAGCCTCCTTAGGACATGAACAATAAGGTGTACAGGGTCTTGATCAGCAGCGTGGCTACTGAAGCTAACTTCTTTCCTATCAACCGTAGGAAGCTGAAATTTGGCTGGTAGCCTCCTTAGGACATGAACAATAAGGTGCAGAGGGTTTTGATCAGCAGAGTGGCTCCTGAAGCTAACTTCTTTCCTATCAACTGTGGAAGCTGAAATTTGGCTGGTAGCCTCCTTAGGACATGAACAATAAGGTGTACAGGGTCTTGATCAGCAGAGTGGCTCCTGAAGCTAACTTCTTTCCTATCAACTGTGGAAAGCTGAAATTTGGCTGGTAGCCTCCTTAGGACATGAACAATAAGGTGCAGAGGGTCTTGATCAGCAGAGTGGCTCCTGAAGCTAACTTCTTTCCTATCAACTGTGGAAAGCTGAAATTTGGCTGGTAGCCTCCTTAGGACATGAACAATAAGGTGCAGAGGGTCTTGATCAGCAGAGTGGCTCCTGAAGCTAACTTCTTTCCTATCAACTGTGGAAAGCTGAAATTTGGCTGGTAGCCTCCTTAGGACATGAACAATAAGGTGTACAGGGTCTTGATCAGCAGAGTGGCTACTGAAGCTAAAAATATGAGTTTAATTTTTGTTTTCTTTATATTGAAAAAGATGTAATTCACAGAAGGAGGGGAAAGACATGAAATGTCCTAATGCGTTGCAGACTTGTATGCAAGAATTTTTTCTCCTAGATTCGGATATGTGCCTTTTTGGAAGTAAAGCTCCTCATTTATAAATTTTAAAATTCTTTTCTACAAAAATTCAAATTTTAAAATTCAAATGTGTCGTACCTGTGTGAAGCCTCATGTGCCTTTTCATGTGCTGCGGTTGAGCGGTTCTGTGGTCGCAGTAATGACATTTGAAG
>JAVIWC010006552.1:0-11552 GCA_031894815.1 Creontiades dilutus | reverse complement strand
AGTTGGTAGGTGAAGTACGATATGGGCCACAGAAACTGATTTTTCTCGATTTCAATTAATGTTTTCCGGCATTCAACCGCAGGCAGGTTCAAATTGGGCGTTAAATTTCCTGTAAGAAGAGGTTCATTTTGTTTCCAATTTTTTTTACACATTTATCACAATTCTCAATTTTTAATTTTTTACAGTACCTGGAAAAAACATTTTGGAAACAAAATGAACCTCTTCTTACAGGAAATTTAACGCCCAATTCGAACCTGTGGTTGAATGCCGGAAAACATTAATTGAAATCGAGAAAAATCAGTTTTTGTGGCCCATATCGTACGTCACCTACCAACTTACGTTAAAACGAACTACACGTTTTCTGGCATTCGAACTTTAATTTCTCCGTCAATTCCAATCAGAATTAAATGGTTGAGACGCCGTCGGAAAGCTTAGAAGTGGGAGAAGTTTTTATCAAATTTGACAACGAAAAAAATTATTTTTGTGGTCACGCCAAGCGTTCCAAGTTTTTGAAAAATTTCACTTTGCGAAAAATGTTCATCTTTGATTGAAAATTTCGGTGTTTGGAAGATGCGTTTTGGAAATCAAAGTAACTTCATCTTATAGGAAATTCAACGCAGATTCCGAAAATATGGTCAAATGTGCAAAAATGTTGAGAAAAAGCCGAGAAAAAGCGTTTTAATGGCGAAAAACGCGATTTTTTGAAAAAACTCTTACAAATAGCATATCTCAGCAACGGGTTGAGAAAACGCTGCAAATTCTTGATCAGCTGAACAATCCAAATAGGTATTTTGGTTGAGAACAGATTTACGGGCTCTATGCGTATCTCCTGAAATTCAATAATCGCTCTATCACCTGTGAAACACGCACACTCAAAAGCTTAGTAGAAATTCAAATCATGAACGCAAGCCAATTGAATAATAAACCCCAGTGAAAGAATTTGCAGCGTTTTAATAGAAAATCATGTTTAACCCTACCTAAAATTAAAGGAAATGGGCTCACTCCCATATTCGAGTTGAGGGCGCTTGGAACGGCCAGATGGGAAACTGCCAGTTATCAAGAAGGCGATAACAGAACTCGAAAAACGCAAATCTTGGCCGCATTAATCATGCCATAAATCGGGAATGGTTTGACCTACAGACCTGGGAAGGGGCTCATTCGATTCCTCATGGAAAGTTCTACAAAACAAGTCCACATTTAGGCCGCCTTGATGTTTTTTGAGGTTTTTAGGGATTTTACAAAACTTTGACAACCCTTAAATGGCACTTCAATTTGAGTTAGAAAGCTGGCTAAAGAATTGGGGCGTTGTCGGACCAACATGGATTTTTCCTGAAAATTTCAGATGTTTTGGTCCAGCCGTTTGGGAGAAATCTTGCGTACGGCGTACGGCGGACGGCGTACGGCGGACGGCGGACGATACACAAGGTTTTTTTTAGTAACAACTTGGCTTCTTTATTCAATGATTGTATTTATTGCTCCAAGAATTCTATGGGACTCCTATTAACCACGATGTGGAAACGATTTACGTATTCCTTTAATATTTTTATTTTTTTATGAAATAGCACCGCAGGTGGTATTAGGTAAGGAGTTCGGTTAATAGGATGGATCTGGGATATTAATATCAATTTGATTTAAATACGGAAATTGAAAGAACAGATTACCTGGTCGGATGAGAGCTGGGTAGAAAGTGGTAAGGAGAGGGGCTTGTCGCAAGTTGTCGTTATCTCTCCTTCCCCCCCAGTCACTCCTCGCCTCTCCTCTCGCAATTGTTCCGCTGATAGCCGAACACAAAGATTCATCGCAGCATCTTATCGTCGTTCATAGCTTTTCCAAGTCAGATTCAGAAATGTCCAAACCAATTTCAGAAATTTCCATTCCAATTTCAGAAATTTCCATTTCAATTTCAGAATTTTCCATTTCAATTTCAGAATTTTCCATTTCAATTTCAGACTTTTCCATTTCAATTTCAGAATTTTCCATTTCAATTTCAGAATGTGATCAATATCCGGGTGGGAGCGGTTTCGGAAATTGAAATGGAAAATTCTGAAACAGATTTGGGCATTTCTGAAATAGGTTTGGAAATTTCCGAATATGACTTGGAAAAGCTATATGCCTCTTTTGAAAAACACTGATCCAAGACTGTCCACCTCCTGCATCCTTATGATGAACACTTGCTCCAAGCGCCAAAATACGCTATTATCCATTTCTTGTAGTGTTTATTCTTCTATAGCACCGATCTTTATCCACGGCATGCCGTTGGGTAGGTTGCTCACGTTTATTCTCCGTTTGTATATTTTAAACTTAAAATAAATGTAGTCGTAATAATTCATATTTTCTCACTTTATACCGTTCACCTTCATTATACAGTCTAAAAAATTTCGTTTAAATACCAAGGAACATAGGAGACTAAGATTTAGAGACTTTAAATTACATTTAAATACCAACGAACGTTGGTACTATTGTAGAATTGAATTTAGGTCGGCTGTGTGAGCGCTACTCTTTCCTCACCACCTCATACTCAAAGAAAGTGGTTAAGCTATTAACAGAATCCCCGTCTCTTCCTCATACTCAAAGAAGGCGGCAGAAACTATTAGAAAAATTCTCATCATCCCGTTATTTCCCGTTCTCCGAAATCTGCACTGAAATCAGTTTCGATAAAAATGGCAGTCCATTAGCAAAAGAGAGAGAGAGAGAGAGAGAGAGAGAGAGACATTCTCACCATTCGTCAGACTCGCCTAATATTTCTCCAAGCCCTCACATCTCCCTCAAAGCCGAACCCTCCGCACTACACTCGTAATGGGCTAAAGTTTCCGGGGGGGGGGGGGGGGCACCTTCGCTCCGTATTCCCCCTCCACAAAAACGAAAGCTGCCCGGCTTTTACCGTAAAGAGTCCGCTCTGAATAATTACCTTTCCGGGACGCTCTACCCTACTTTACGGAGAAAAAGCTTGCATATTTCATGGATTTACTTTTTAAACTCCTACCTGACCGGGTAACATATTTTTGACGAGATCAGGCGAGCGGGCTCAAGTTACTTTCTTCGCGAAGCGGCTAGTTAAACGGCCGAAGTTACTTTGAATCATGAATAACAATCATAATTTTTCATTGAAGGAAGTGAAAGAGGCGAAACAAACTTTTAGTTTATCAGTTTCAATAAATAACCCACCTAATCGAGTAAGGAAAACATTTCGAACTGTTGGTTTGTGATAACCTACTGACCCAAAACGATTTTTATTTCAAATGACGTAGATTTTTTCAATGGAATATTAGGCTGTCCCTTATTTTTCAAACTCAAAATTTTCGAACGCGTAAGTTGATATTATGGAATCCCGCTTTTCGGAACCATGTTCGAGACACTCAAAACCAGAGGAATCTTTAACCGCTTGCATCTATCTCAGACCGTTCCCAAAATAAGATTGTATGAAAGAATAAGTTAAAATTATTATCATGAATCTATCACGCAAAATCACAGAATTTGTGATGATTTGTGAGTATTTAATATTCACTGTACCTTGGCCGAATGGACGAACGAAAACATCCTTGGATAGACTTTTCCCCAAACCTTCGCAAGTGAGTCGATAGGAAGGAGAAAAAGGCGGCATTCGTCGATGTCGTTGGGAGCAGCTCAGTTCAAAGGGAAATGAGGAGACCTCAAAGCAAGTGGGGAGACAAGCGGGAGGCCGCTCGGAGTCAGATGAGGAGGCAAGAGCCCTGAGGCCTCCGATCGAACCCCTCGAGAGAGCGAGTAGCGGCTCAAGTATTATTCTTCCTCGGAATGTACCACGAGCTGGGTGTTCAATAAGGAAAAATATATTCCGAGACGTGGAACCCTTATGTGTATGATTCACATTATAATAGATGTTGAACACACTCATCTGATATAAAGGGTGTTTCAAAGAGAACGCTAAATTTGAAAAGGCAGTCAAATTAACTTATTTTCACGAAGAATCAACGAAAAAAATCATACCATTCGATTCGCGGGATCTTGAGGATTAAACTTGAAAAACAACATCCCGCATACGCCCTCTTCTTCTAGCCCCCTACAAGCAATCACCCAGTCCATGAAATGAACCATAACCCGATCACACACAGCCAAGGACACGTTGAATTCCATGCTTGAGTTCCGCCACATTTGTTCGTTTGTTCTCATAGCCTTGTGACTTCATGTAACCCCACAAAAAAAGTCACTTGGAGTCAAGTCACATGATCGATGTGGGTAGACTTGGTCTCCTCTCAACGAGATGAGTTATTTCATGGAATTCGTGAATCTACGTCACCCTCGCCATTGATTCGTACGAGTGAGGATACTGCCATGATTAAGGATATTTTATCTGCTTTTTCAATTGACTTTGAAACTTCTGTCCGTAAGGTGATTCGTATTGGGAAACCGGATTCGAACAAAGTTCGCCCCACTGTCGTTTCATTTGATAGCCCGTCTACTGCCTTAAAAATCATGATGGAAAACCGAGCTTTACCAGATCCGTTATCAATATCACAGGATCGTACTCCTAAGCAACGTGCGTATTTACGTGAGCTAAAAGTTGAACTTGACAGGCGTAACAAAGATGGTGAACAATTCCTGACAATTCGTTATATTTCTGGAGTACCGCAGATAGTCTCGCAGCCTCCTCAAAGGTCTTCACATCGATCTTCAAAAAACTACTAAATTCGCTCTCTGCATTCTATCAGAATGTACGAGGTATTAATACGAAATTGATTTTTTTCGTTCTCAAGCAGCTACTTTTGGTTTATTATTCAATAATAAACCATAGTAATCGCTCTCGAAAAAAATTTGGTTTACGTTTCAAAGGGTCTGGAATCCAAATCTGCAATAAAAAATTTTCCGTCCGTCCGCCGTACGCCGTACGCCGTACGCAAGATTTCTCCCAAACGGCTGGACCAAAACATCTGACATTTTCAGGAAAAATCCATGTTGGTCCGACAACGCCCCAATTCTTTAGCCAGCTTTCTAACTCAAATTGAAGTGCCATTTAAGGGTTGTCAAAGTTTTGTAAAATCCCTAAAAACCTCAAAAAACATCAAGGCGGCCTAAATGTGGACTTGTTTTGTAGAACTTTCCATGAGGAATCGAATGAGCCCCTTCCCAGGTCTGTAGGTCAAACCATTCCCGATTTATGGCATGATTAATGCGGCCAAGATTTGCGTTTTTCGAGTTCTGTTATCGCCTTCTTGATAACTGGCAGTTTCCCATCTGGCCGTTCCAAGCGCCCTCAACTCGAATATGGGAGTGAGCCCATTTCCTTTAATTTGATGTAGGTCTGATATGATAAATGAACGCAAGCCAATTGAATAATAAACCCCAGTGAAAGAATTTGCAGCGTTTTTGTTTTGATTTGATTTTTCTCACCGAAACATGGCTCACTACAGCGGTTGACTCATCTGAACTTGGATTATCTCATCATTACAATGTAATGTAGACTATGTCATAGTCTACAGGACGGATCGATCTATCATTAACTCGTCTAAAGCCAGTGCCATTAAAGCACCATCTTATTGGAACCAAAGTTTTCGATGTTTATTTGATCCAATTGAGGCCATAGGAAATTAGTGATCATTGTTCGGTACCTAACTCCGTTCACAGAAGCTACATTCCCATCTTCGTCCTCTAAGAAGAACGTCCGATCAAACCTCCACTCCAAATCCCACACCGTTCTTGAATACCTCTTGGATTCTCAGCTCCCCCTATTTGGCAATCTTGTTTATTAACGAAGCCGTTCTAATGAAATCAATTTGGTGTGTGGTCGGGTTATGGTTAATTTCATGGATCACATGTAGGGCTAGTAGAGGAGGGCATATGCCGGATGTTGTTTTTCACGTTTAATCCTCACAATCTCCTGAATCGAATGGTAGGCTTTTTTTGTGAAAAATAAATTAATCTTACAGCCTTTTCAAATCAGGCGTTCTTCACACAATATGAAGCCCAACGCTCTCTGGGTCAAATATACTTGTTGCACTAGGGAGACATCGAATATCTAGGTAAAAGTTGGATTAATCCATTGGTAAACGGGTTAGTGATTTTGCTTTTAGAGTGACCAGATTGAATGGAAAAAATTTTAATGCCCAGTAAAACATCATATTAGGTTTAATTATTGCTCCTGCACACTAAAATATGACCATGTCTCATGAAAGAGAGGCTTCATTTTGTGGAAGATATAAGTGATTAGGTAAGTTGTAGGAAATAGAGACCCACCTTTTACGGTCTAGGTAGGCAGCTAGTTTCAAAAAGTAGTTCATAGGTGCACACAAGGGTTCCTAGGAGCAAACATCAGTGCTGTACTGCAAATTTGATATTTACTGAATAATCTATTCTACAGTACCATGCTGTGTGGTACACAGATACTCTTGTGTGCACCTAAGATGTACTACTAGTGCAACTACAACTAATATATACTACTAGTGACTGGAAAGATAGGGTCTCTATTTCCTACTCAATTACCTAATCTTTCACATCTCTTCAAAAAATGAAGCTTCTCTTTGATGAGACATAGTTGTATTTTTGTGGCATTAATATTTTTTCTATTGAATTTCCATGACTTTTTGTTCATTGTACTGCTATCTTGAGAAGAGAATCTGGTCACTCTAAAAGCGAATTCGCTAAAGCGCTTACCAATGGATTAATCCAATTCTCAGCTAGATATTCGTTAGACGATATCTCTGTAGTGCAACAGGTATCCTTGACCCGGAGAGCGTTGGGCTTCGTGTTTTGTTTTACATCAGATGAATGTGTCCAACACCTAGTATGATGTGAATCATACACATGAGGGTTCCACGTCTCGGGATATATTTCTTCTTCTTCAACACCCAGCTCTTGGTGCATTCCGAGGAACTCGCTACTTTCGAGACGTTCTATCAGAGACCTTTGGTGGACCTAACCTTACTCTGAACGGCCTCCCACTTGTCTCTCCATTTGCTTTGAGGTCTCCGGACGGCGAACAGACTGATATTCTATTCGATTTTCGGATTCTTCACATCTTAAAACGTGAAACCACAAATTTCGAGGGAGTTAAAATTTGTTTCTTCTTGTTACATTACAAAGATTTATTATTGAAAATAATAAACCTATAAATTGCGTTTTATTTGGGTTGATAATTATCGTATTATTATTGTCCCAGTTGTCAACATTTCTCATATCCTCACTCAACGTCTCAAGAGCAGCAGGAAAACCAAATGTTGATGATTGAATGAAAGGCCGATTTGCCGATACATGACAGCTTTAGTTGACGAATGAAGATGGTGTATTATTAATGAAAATGGCTGAGTATTGAAGCCATACATGGTAATGAGTGGAAGACGGAGGTCTAGCGTTATCTCAAGGTGAAATTAAGATTTCTGGATGAGCTTGCGGGGAAGTTGAGGCGAGCTGATAATGAGGAAGTTCAGGGCACTGAAGCTGGAGGGAAGAGGAACCACACACCGCAGCCCACTATATCACGTAGTTTTCCCTCTAACGATCTCTTAACTACGCTCGTACATATGTATTCCGGTACGTATATATAATCTTTACCAGTATATAGGTTTTTAATGATTGGCTGCGCAAATGGGACACATCACTGACCAACAACATTTTGCTGCTGATTGTCAACTGCCCAGCTCACGTCATGACTGAAACATACAATCACATCAAAATTGTTTTTCTCCCTGCGAATACAACATCGCTCATCCAACCTTGTGACCGGGGTACAATTCGTACCCTAAAGGCCCTCTACAAACCTTACTTTCTGCTATAGATCTCAGTGTCTCTTGACACTGGGAACCCCCTTCGCGCGAACGAGTAGGCTAAAAACCAGTCTCTTGGATGTATTACACCTAGCTAACAATGCATGGAGTATGGTCTCCGAATCAACATTGAGAAATCGTTTTAGTAATGGTAGGTTTGTGGAGAAGAGGAAATTGATGTTCCAAAAACCATCCGGTCTCACTGAGCCCGATTACGAACAGTAAAATGTAATTTACAATAAATACTGTAAACATTTACAGTAATTCGATGAAGGGTGTCAAATTTCCAACCTCTTTACGACTTCCAAAATTATGTAAAAAAAGTTGGAAGAGGAGTCAAAAATTCAATCCACTATACATAACTTTTTTTAGAACAATATTGCTCAGCACTTTGTTCCGTATGTAATAAAACTCCGTTTCGTTCGTAGGTGTAATTGAGATCATTCGCTTTTTCCAAGAGATGTCCATTCAGATTCTAAAAAGTATATTCATACATTTCATTCATATATAGGGTGGTCGGTATACGAACAATGAAACCTCAGCGATAGGTTTAGCAAATAATTTGCAACAACCTCTTTGCAATCTTTTTTTAGTCCGCTACTTTTCTGCCTATTCTGTATCAAAGTTTTTTTTCTCGTATTGCCGACCTTACTCCACTGAAATGACCATAACTCTCTTAATTTACCGAATAAATAAATGTTGAAAGTTACCGTTGAAAAGAGTGTTCAATTTTATTTAATGTTTATTCAATTTCTATTCAATATACATTTTTTAGAGATCACAACTTTCCTTCCTTTCTTGTGTTTAATTTAATATACCGAGAGAAAGCTGATAAACTGTTTTTACCGCAGAGCTCATCCATTTTCCAGTAGATCCCGTGGTGGTAAATTAACATTGAAAATTGTGATAAAATCAGAAGGCTTTCGAAAATTCATGTACAGGCTAGAAAAATTCATATACGACGTGACTTAGGAGAGCATTTTATCTAATGGAAAGTAAAGACGGCCGACTGCATGGGACGCCGTTACAACTGAGGGTCCCTTACTCTGACATATATGTTCACATACATAAACGTTTGAAAAATCAATGGCAATTGATGTATGATAACGCGGAAGTAGGTGCAAGATATCGGGAAGAAAACCCTCGCGTCGGTATTAATCCATGGTTTCGCCAGTTCGAGTTCGATAGACAATCAATTCGAATAATCGCTCGTCTAAGATCAAATCATGGATTGTGCATGGTATATCTCCAGCAAATTGGTCAATCTGGCACAATCGTATGTACTAAATGTGGTGCCGAAACTGAAGATCTGAAGCATATTCTTATGATCTGTCCAAACTATGCCGCCGAACGAAAAAGAATGATGGACATTATACATAAAACTCATTTACCTAACCCTGTACACTATCATCAAATTGTCCATTCCAAATGTCCGATAACTTATAAAGCAATATGTACATTTATTAGAGAGATACAAGTGAAGATATAATCTCTATTATGACACAGAAAACTCAACAATATACAGAAATTTTTAATTTAATGATATGAAACATGTGTAATACATAAAAATATAAATAACAACAATAAAAATATGTATGAATAAAATGTTATTACATCTAATGTAACATGTATTTATCAATTATGTAAGCATTACAAAAAAAAATAAATAAATAAACTAATAAAAAGGTGTAAAACAAAAAAAAAAAAAAAAAAAAAAAAAAAAAAAAAAAAAAAAAAAAAAAAAAAAAAAAAAAAAAAAAAAAAAAAAAAAAAAAAAAAAAAAAAAAAAAAAAAAAAAAAAAAAAACAAAAAAAAAAAAAAAAAAAGTGTAAGTAAACCAAAAAAAAAACCAAAAAGGTGTAAACCAATAAAAAGGTGTAAACCAATATATATATATATGTATATGGTTGTAAATAACATTTAATGAGATGGCCATATAACTAATTTTAACGCAAAAAAAATGAAATAAAATAATAATAATAATAAAATAATAAATAAATAAAATATTAAAAGTATATTTAAAAAAATAATCAAAAAAATAATAATAAAAAAAAAGTAGTGACACCACCCAGATAAACCAGTTCACTAATATCAAATAGTGTATTCAAGATCGAGGTTTGTTTATGAATCAATTTGTAAAATTATTATCGAAGTTGGAATTGATGTTTAATTTGCAGCTTGTTTATTATTATAACCATAATCATTGATTATGTATATAGATAATATGTTTTTGTAATAAAATCCTTCATGGCTGTTGCTAAATGCCAATTGAAGAGTAAAGACAATTTAATATCCTTTTCATCGGTCAATTACAAGGTATGGAGGTACAGAGTTCAGCTAATCCCCTGTGTATCGACCTGTTAATGATTGAAGTCGATGTGCGATAAAAAGAGTCCTATACATGGTACAAGAGTGGAGGCATGAGGCGCCTAGCTTATATACGCACCACTCATGATGTCTAATACATATGAGTCAGTGATTAACGTAGAAAGGTTAAGTTATAAAAGAGTTGCTCATTACGCGACCAAATGCAGCTTTAAAGGAAGTGTTCGGCTCACTTTACAACATGTTCAGGAGTAGGTCCATGAGAAAATGTAGCTCCGTGAGTAAATAGCTTTGTTGCTTACGCTCACCAACTAGGATGCTTACGCCACTGTTTTAGAGATAGGATTAATCTAAGAGACACTACTTACCTAAGAACTAGTTTAATTGGAAAGGAAATTCGGCATTAATGAAAACATCTCACATCAAGAGTATACCGCAATACTCGGAACAGCTGCCAGCCATCGCAGTTGATTGATGAACCTCTTGACGTACGTGATCTATAAATATCGTTGGGGTGGTAATATGAAGCTTCGTGTCGTGTTTTTCTACAGTTCTCTGCTTCTATGTATACACCTACTACCGAGGGGTCTATGAGGGTGCAGTAACACGCACTCGGACAGCGAGGAACGAGCGAGGACAATCTGCATGACAAGTGGAAGCCGTTCAACGTCAGTTTCACAACCTGTCACGTCAAAGGGAAAATGATAGACAACCTGTTGCCTTCGCTCGCCCTCCCCGTTCCAGATGAACCAATCACAAACGCAAATACGGGGGCTCTCCGGTGATGTTCGTTCGGGAGATATCCGAAAGTTCAATTCTATGTTGATGACTCGATTTAAATGTAAGGCAAAAACTGTTCAATTCGTACGGTACCTAAAATCCGTGCAAGTTTTTGAGAGAAGATTCACCTTTACAATTCCTGGGTACGCCAACCACCCCACCCTTATGAGACTTAACCAATTAAATCCGTTACCATCCTGAAGCCCACGATCATTGATAAGTGCAATGCTTGTTTTGAATTGATAAACGCTGCAAATTCTTTCACTGGGGTTTATTACTAATTTGCTACTAAGCTTTGCAGTGTGCGTGTTGCACAAGTGATAGAGCGATTATTGAATTTCAGGAGGCACACAAATTTGATCAACTGATCAATCCAAACAGGTATTTTGTTTGAGAACCGATTTACGTGCTCTATGCAAATCTTCTGAAATTCAATAATCGCTCTATCACCTGTGAACCACGCACACTCCAAAGCTTAGTAGAAATTCAAATCATGAACGGAAGCCAATTGAATAATAAACCCCAGTGAGAGAATTTGCAGCGTTTTTGTTTTGTACTCTTCCTCCTCTGTTTCCCGCTGCAGTGTCCAGCAGTAATCCGTCAGCATCTTCTCATTCAAATTTGCCTGTATGCATATCTTTTTTCCATTCTGGATATGTCTTGGTAGAATCGTTCTCCATGTTCGTCCTAAACTGCACCCAAATTTGGGGC
>JAVIWC010006551.1:0-11463 GCA_031894815.1 Creontiades dilutus | reverse complement strand
AACGAAGACGAAGCCCTGGCGAAGACAAGGAACAATCGAAGAAGTTAATTCTCAGTAGTTCAAGGGATTCTATTGTTGGTAATCAAATCTCTGCGCCGCTACCCAACATGAACGACTCATCAGTCGGACAAATTTCGGTAGCTCAACTCATGACTATGATGTCCGAGTTGATTGATAATAAGGGGTTGGCCAAGAAAGAGGATCTGAGCGCCATAAATTCCGAAATCCTGAATTTAAAAAAAGAGAATAATGAGCTTAATAAAAAAATTGATATGCTAAACGCCCGGTTGAATGGGTTCGACAGAGCGTTGAGGAGAAACAACTTGATATTTGGTGGCATTGACCACTCGGGTCCGAATTGGATTACAGTGATACAGGACTTTGTAAAACAAGTTCTTGGTATTGATCAGGGCATCTTGATTGGCCGTGCTTTTCCACTTGGCAAGGAAGGCTTGAGAAAGAGACCTATTCTAGTAGAATTCTTGAAGGGGGAAGATGTATATACTATTATGGGTAAAGTAGGAGTGCTAAGGGGCACAAATTTCTTTGTCCACCGTGATTACTCCCAGGAAGAAAGAATGAAACGTAGTAAACTCACTAATATCAAGAGGGAAATATTGAGGCGGAACAGTAATACAAATTTAACGTTTAGGCGAGATGCCTTGTTGGTCAACGATGTAGCGTTTGTGTGGGACCTACAGAAAGGTTTTATAACGGCCGGGGGTGAGGACGGGATTTCGGCTCTAAGGAGCTGCGCCAATCTTGATCTTTCTGACTTCATGGAGAGATCAAACTTGCCCCGAGGTGCGGGGGTATCAACAGGAATTCTGCAGGAATGAGGACACGAGGAAGGAACTGGAGAAGTGGAGCTTACATCGCATGGAAACGTCAATTGTTTAGTGTATAATATAAATGGATTGAAAAATAAGTTAGAAGATTTGTGTTTTTTCAATTATGTGTTATTGTTCGATTTGTTTATTTTAATAGAAACGCATGTTGTAGATGAGGAAAATGTTATCTTCAATAATAGGTTTTGTGGTTATGATCTTTTTTGGATACCTGCTACTAGAGATTCAAGGTTTGGTAGAGCATGTGGTGGCCAATTATATGGTTTTCGTAAAAAGTCGATAGGACATTTTTGTAGCTATAAGGTACTTGATGGGGTTACAGTCATTCAGCTCGTGAGCTCGCGTGTGGTGACTATTGTTCCAATTTATTTGAGGGAGGCAACGTGGGCTGAGGATTATTATAGACTTGAGAACTTGTTGGCGAGTAACACAGATCACAACTTCTTGGTGGTGGGGGATGTCAATGCCCGAATCGGACGTGGTCAGGAGTTTGGGGCGGAACTTCAGGAGTACCTCGACCCATATTGTGTTAACAGAGGCTCAAAAGATAGTATCACAAATGTAAGGGGTAGAAAAATATTGGACCTTTGTGAGTTTATGGGACTGGTGATCCTGAATGGTAGGGCCCCATTGGATCAGCTGGGAGAGTTTACCTACTTGAGTACAAGAGGGAATTCTGTTATCGATATAACCTGCATGCAGCTCTCTGCTCTGGACCTCATTTCGGACTTCCGTATTGCCCCTGAAACACACTCCGACCACCTCCCCCAGCAGTTCTCATTGATTGGCCCTAAAATACAGCTCGTAGAGGGCATTCCATTCCCGTCTTCCATTAAATGGACACGTAATGATGATAAGGAGTATAAAAACAGGGTAAGAGATAGCATGAGCTTACTAAATAAAGGTCAGTTCATCAACCAAGAAACCATTAAGAAAATTATATGCAAATGCGCGCAGCTGAAGGCAGGATTGCACCCGGTGACTTTTCATAAACCTTGGTTTGACTTTGAGTGTCTGAGAGCTCGCAAAAATCTGTTCAAACTACTGAGACTGAATCAAAAAACAAACTCGGATTTCGTTAATGCCCAATACTTAGAGGCCCAGCGCGGATACAGATTGCTGTGTTCTCACAAAAAGAGGACTTACCGCCTAGAACGGGCTCAAAAGTTTCAGGAGATCACTGATGGTAAGCAGTTCTGGAATTTGGTAAGGGAATTCAAGCTACAACAGAGGAGCACCTCATCACGAATTGACATTCACGAATGGAAGAGCCATTTTGCCAGTTTGTACAATCCACCGGTGCGGTCTGCATTGATATCATATGCCCCCCCTCTTATAGAGGTTGATGAACTGGATGCAGAATTTTCCTTGGCTGAACTGAAAAACTATTTGGCATCCGTTAAAAGGAACAAAGCCCCAGGGGAGGACAGAATCCCATTTGAGTTCTATGTAAACGCTCCAGATGAGCTCTTGTGTGTATTGCTCAAAAACTTTAATGTTTTTTACAATGGCGGAGGTCTGCCGGGCAGCTTTCATCGAGCCCTAGTTTTCCCTATCCATAAAAAAGGTGACTGGTTAGACCCCTCGAATTTTCGAGGCATTTCATGCCTAGATACAGACCTAAAAATCTACTCAGGGATGTTGGCGACAAGATTGGCTGGCTGGGCCGAACACAATAATATTCTTTATGAAGGACAGGCTGGATTTCGGAGAGGGTATTCTACCTTCGACAATTTATTCACCCTGACTAATATTATCCAAATTCGGTTCGCCCAACGGAAGAAAACGTACTGTTTTTTCGTGGATTTGAAATCAGCCTTCGACAGCATCCAGCGACATGCGCTGATCTACAAACTCCACACACTGGGGGTGTCTTCAAAGTTGGTCGCGGCAGTCTCCCAGCTATACACGGATACTAAGGCGAAAATCTTGGTGGCCGGTCACGTCTCGGATTCATTTAATACATATTCGGGAGTCAAACAGGGATGTCCTCTCAGCCCTACAGCATTTGCACTATTTTTGAATGACCTTGAAGCATTTGTGGAGAGTGGTGTGCAGGTGGGGGGTAGAAGGATTAATATGCTGATGTTCGCCGACGATGTGGTGCTGATTGCGGATTCGCCTGGGGCCTTGCAGGGCATGATCAACCGGCTACAGGAGTACGTGGAGCTGTGGAATTTAGAAATTAACTTGACTAAGTCAAACATCGTGGTGTTCAAAACAAATGGGGGCAAACTGGCAAGAAATGAGAAATGGACCTTAGGTGGCCAACCCGTTCGTGTGGTTGGGACGTATAAATACCTAGGTATCTCACTTTCTTACAACATGCGACTAGAGGATCACTTCAAGGATAAGGCTAGGGTTGCACGTGCAGGAGTTAATTCGATTTGGAATAGTTTGTTCTCAACATCTGACATCCCTGCCGAGGTCAAGATGAGAGTTTTCACCTCTGTGATAATGGCAACACTTGGCTATGGCGCTCAATGCTGGGGTTATGGGAAGTTCGAGGCAGTAGAAAAGGTTAAAAGGTTATTTTTGAAAAAACTGCTTCGAATACCAATGAATTCGCCAAACTATATCGTTTACAACGAATCCAAAGAAGAGCCAGTCTTTCTTCACACCCTTGAGATCAACGGGAAATATATTTTGAAGGTTTTGCGACACCCTGACAGCCGATTCACCCGAATTACAGCGCAGGAATTGATAAGTAGGAACATAGGCTGGGCGAAGATATGGAGTGAAATGATCTCAGAAGTGTCGTCGCTGCCCACTTCAGCATTCTTCGAATTATCGCACTTCGATGGATTAATGAGGGCTGTTCTAGAACAACAAAGAGAGGTATTTTTGCAGTCACTCCGAGACAAGGCAGAGAACGCCCAATACCATACAATTTACCAGCACCTGGACTGGAACGTAGATTATTTTAAAACGAAGAGCCCATATGATACAATGATAATAGCAAGGTGTCGTGGAGAGTTATTGGATGTTAATTGGCAGCCATGGTTGCGAAATCGCAATAGTTATATGTGCTCATTATGTAACCTTGCGGTTGAAGAGTCGGTGGAGCATTTCGTGGCAGAGTGCCCAATTCTTGCTTACGCCAGGCTGGAATGCTTTGGCCGCGTGTCTCTATCGAGGCAAGAATTCTTAAGCGCGCTGAATGGTCCTGACTGGTCACCACTTTGTAGGTATGTTCGTAATGCTTGGCGATATAGGGAATTCCTGGTTTCCGAATTTAATTATACCTAAGAGGTATAAAATTTAATCTTTAGTCACCAACAACAAAGTCAATTGTATTATAAGAAATCAACAATATGTAAAATAAAATAAATGTACCTAGTTATAATTGAAGTAATAGCTATTAGCTATTGTAATTCTCCTAATATTAATTTCTCCTTGTACCTTCCTCAAGAATGATTCATTTACATAATATTATATAGTGTTAAGATTAACCGACGGAACTCTGCTGACGAGCCTTGACGGCTCAAAGCATATCATGTTTATAAAATTTCTTGTATTTACCTACTACCGATAACTTTGTAACATTTTGCCTGTTTTGTTTCGTTAAAAATAAACATGTTATTCAAATATAGTACATATAATTCGTAATATATAATTAACACAGAAATACATAGAATCAACAATTAACATAGAAATACATAGAAATACAGCAAGGCAAAATTAACAATTGTGAACATTATCTAAATTTACGGAGTCAGATTCGAAGATCTGCGGTGACTACGGTATCGGATAAAGGCGGTCAGGAAGCAAGAAGTTAATATGATATATAAAATGAGGGTCCAAACACTAGGCTTGAAAAGGTCAACTATAAATTGTTTGGAAGAAACGACAGGGAGAGACGGAACGCTTAGGTGTCTAAGACTCTTAAGTTTGATCTCAACTTGGGGTTGACGATTCACGTCAGTTGGAAGTTTGATGAACTTAACCAACGATGGGTTGTGCAGGGTCGAAGTGGAGGGAGAAATCAAAGTTTGATTGCGGTATTCGATAGTGCTGTTTCCGGGGGATATCAGGAATATTCCTGACATGCTTTTGAATTCTATGTTACCCTGGTCAATAATTTTTACTTGATCCTCGTTTGGGAAGATGAAAATATAACGTTTGGCTTGTTCAAGGAGTTCTACGTGATTCTCAGGGAGACTCAGTTGTACTAGGTCACAACGACCGTTAATTCCTCTGAGGAGGATTTCTGACTCACAGTAATGTTCACTAGATAGCTGGATATTATTTGGACAGAGATAAAAGTTAGGGCCGTACTCACAAGGCTCGTTTAAAAAAATTATTTCAGAGGTACTTAGGGGTTTAAGGGCGTATTTCGTAGAAGGGATTATTGTCACGTATTTGTTAGAGGTAGTGAGTGTCGGTATTGATTGCAGCAGTATTAGGTCGTAATACTCGGGATGTATGATCGGAATGTCCAAAAAGTAAACTATTTCATCAGTACTTACGACGCATTTGACCCTAATGTGGTTTTGAAATTCCCATAAAGCCTCTCCTTCAAACTCGGGTAATTGTTTTCCAAAAATAGGTCGCAGATGACGTAGGGCGGAAAGTAGCATTCGAGGTTTTATTATACTCGGATGCATTTTTCGGAGTTTGCAGAAAGTGACAGAATTTTCAATGTCTTGTAAGAGGTCAAGGAGGAGTTGTATGAGCAGCTGGTTATGTTCAAGAGCATTTTCTACTTGTTTGATGTGAGTAGCTAACGAACTCAATTCCTTGAGCGTTTGTATTTCTTTCATGAGAATATCGTGATTGTAGTTGATGGAATCAATAGTAGAGTTCAATTCCTCAACGAGTCTATTGTTTATGGAGTATTGATGGTCAATTTGCTGTGAAAATGTTTCCTGATTAATTAGGAGATGTTGGATTATCCTATTATATTTTTCTTCATCATTGGCGTCCAGGTTTCCAGTGACAAATTTTATCACTGAACCTAGACCATTTAGGAGGCCACGCCTTTGACGATGAGGCAAGGTTGAATCGGAAATCTTTTCAGTTACTAAATTTAGCATGTGCTCTACAAGTTGCAACCTGGGGTTAACAGCTTCCTGGACTGTTCTATCAAATTTTATGATATCGTTAATGTCTTGAACATGTGACTGGAGTTGTTGGATTTGATTATGAATTCCTTCTAATTGGTAATAATGCGTTATAGTATGATAATAGTTCACTCGTCGAGCAGAACCTAGTCGTACAGGTAGCACGCCTAGGTTTGATGTAATATTTTCAATTTCGAGTCCGTTAGTCGAGTAGATAAGCAGGGTGAGGAAGATTTGTAGTACAGTCCGGTTCATCCTGTAAGGAGATTTGGTCATGGGTAAAATGAGTAACTTTGGACGATACGTTAAGATATCAAAGATCTGTTGTGTCTGATTCGGAGTCATACAGGAAAGGTGAAAAAGTATATTCAGGTTTATTAGGTTTCGGAGTCGGTGAAGGAGTGTCTGGAGGGAAAGGTAAGGCCTTCCTGGGTTTCTTCTTAACAGGTTTGTTTCTTTGTGAAAGGTTTAAGACGTTGAGGAAGTGGTCGAAAGGGGGGTCCTAGGACGTTTTGAGCTCACAAAATCTGGACCTTTGCCTCTAGAAGGGCCTCTGGAATTGCAACTGATTTTGGTATAACTGGACATGGAATGCTAATCTCTGGAACAGGATCAGAGAAACTAGTCTCAGCAGTGGGGTCAGGAACACAATCAACGTCTGGAATACTGATGCTAAATTCAGATGGGGTATAGGACGAACTAGTGTCAGTTAGGCCGTCCGGCTGTTGGGTCAACTTTAGAATTTTCCTAGGGCGTTTTATGTTTGAAAAGTGTGATTTTTGTCTGAGTATTATGATGACGGGGAATGATTTGGATTGTGCCTCTCGTTGGTTCAACTTCGTTTACCGTCTGGGGTTGGTATTTTTGTTTTGTCTTATTTTGTAACTGTCGGGATTTGGCGTATTTCACTTTCGGAACGTGAAAATTTTTTTTAGCGCATTTTTTTTCTGGATAGAGCGAAATGTTAAGATGGTTTTGCGACCGAGGTCCAAAATCAAAAATTCCACTCGCATTTTGCGTTTTAGACCTTTCTGAACAATTTTGGTTCCGTGTCTGTCTGTGTGTCTGTGTGTCTGTGTGTCTGTGTGTCTGTCTGTGTGTGTCTGTCTGTCTGTCAGCAAATCCTTGTTACGGGCAAAACTACACGAAGTTATTGTCCGATTTTGATGAAATTTTCAGGGATTGTGCGGGTTGGGGTGTAGATGGTCCCCTATAGGTTTCATGACCCCCGGATCAATAGTAGCCTCTGCGCATGCGCAAACGTGAAATCCTTGTTACGCGCATAACTCCGGGAGTTCTTGACCAATTTCGATGAAATTTTCAGGGATTGTTTGGTTTGATGTGTAGATGGTCCCCTATGAGTTTCATGATCTCCGGATTAATAGTAGCCTCTGCGCATGCGCAAACGTGAAATCCTTGTTACGCGCATAACTCCGAGAGTTCTTGACCAATTTTGATGACATTTTCAGGGATTGTTCGGGTTGGGGTGTAGATGGTCCCCTATAGGTTTCATGACCCCCGAATCAATAGCAGTCTCTGCGCATGCGCAAACGTGAAATCCTTGTTACGCGCAAAACTCCGGGAGTTCTTGACCAATTTCAATGAAATTTTCAGGGATTGTGCGGGTTAGGGGTCCCCTATAGGTTTCATGACCCCCGGATCAATGGTAGCCTCTGCGCATGCGCAAACGTGAAATCTTTGTTACGCGCATAACTCCGGGAGTTCTTGATCAATTTCGATGAAATTTTCAGGGATTGTGCGGGTTAGGGTATAGATGGTCCCCTATGAGTTTCATGACCCCCGGATCAATAGCAGCCTCTGCGCATGCGCAAACGTGAAATCCTTGCCACAAGCATAACACCGGGAGTTTTTGACCTATATATATATAACGTTTGTTAAAGAAATAGTACAAATTTAACAGATATAAAGGTGAAAGAATTTGTTTGATATTTCGAAAAAATCTTTGTCAAAAATTAGAAGAAAAGTGATTTTTGAGTTTTGGGATCGGGCTTGCATCTTGTTGTCGTGTTGATTGTCACCATGATGGAGTTAAGTCAATCGTTGATGTTGAGTCCAGGGGGACGATTTGACCCCAAAACCAAAAGGTGTGCTCGTTCCGACTGTTGTAAAAGTCGGTCGTTTGTAGGCTGTGTCATCTTCTTTAAAACTTTAACGCCGAAACATTCATTAAAAGTGGTTGAGGGTCCGTGTGATAGTGCGTGGAGTTTTACTGGCCGTGGTTGTGATTGTTGTATCGATGCTCTGTGGTTGTTTATTCGCAGGTTTAATTGTGCGGCTTTTCCAACATAAAAGCTTCTTGATTCTTCTTCTGTGCACTTTCTGCAAATCAATTGGTAGACGCACATACTCGATTGGCAATCAGCAGCGCCCTGGCATCTGTATGTATGAGTGGTGTTAGGAGAAGTGAAATTGATGTCTTCTATGGCAATCTCGCACAGCTTGCATCTTGGGCGGTGGCACGGATGTAGTCCCCGGTGTTGCTGTTGTTGAGGTTGAAGAGATGGATGTCGGTGAGATAATATGCCTCCCAAATTTTGTCCCTGCCTGTATGTCAGTCGTGGTACTTGCTTGAATATGTCTTGGGTCAGCGCACTTGAGTCCAGGATTGGCTGAAGCTCCCTAAGTATTCCATTCATTTTTTGGATACCAAAAAAGAATGTTGTCACCAGAGGAACTCGTTCGGTAGTTGGCAGTGACGTTTCTCGGTAATTGACATGAGCTGGGATCATCCTCTTCTCAATTAACCGTCTTGGATATCCCCTTTCACTTAATTTCTCTTCAACACCAGACAAGTAGTTTCCAAGGTTTTCCCGGTTACTACATATTCGGTGGCCTCTGGCAGATAATGATCGGGGGACTGACCGTTTTGTATGAGGGGGATGGCAGCTGTCATAGTGCAAGTACAACTGTTTGTTTGTCGGCTTAATATGCACACTTGTTGACAGGCTCCCATTATCAAGCTTTATGTCTACATCAAGAAATGTTGCAGCTGACCTAGAGTAAGACCAAGTAAAGGTTACTGAGAAACGGGAATTGAGATTTTCTAAAAATAATTTTAGTTCGTTCTCACCATGGGGCCATATCATGAAGCAGTCATCAATGAAACGCTTCCACAGCAGAGGAGTCTTTGCGCTGGATGACAAGAAGCTGTTTTCCAAATCTGCCATGTACAAATTCGCATATGATGGTGCCATTCGAGTTCCCATAGCAGTTCCCCTCTTTTGCAGATACATTTGGTTTCCATATTTGAACACGTTCATTGTCAGGACAAACTCAGCTAGTTTCACCAGGAAGTTAGTGGAAGGAACTCTTGGTTCTGAACGTTCCTGGAGGAAACGATTGAGAGCAGCCAAGCCTTCGTTGTGTGGAATCTGTGTGTACAGTGAGTTCACGTCAATAGTGACGAGGATCGCTCCTGTTGGGACTCTGGTCTCTCGTAATACAGTCAGGAAATGCTGAGTGTCCTTGATGAACGATGGTTGCCTCTGTACTATAGGTTGAAGGAATGAATCAACATATGACGATATCCGCTCTGTAACACACCCAAAGCTTGCTACAATTGGACGGCCGGGGGGAAGTAGATCAGGAAGAGCATACGATTTGTGAATTTTAGGGAGAATATAGAAGTCAGGGCATTTCGGCTCCTCTGGAACTAGAAGTTCAATGTCTTTAGAGCACAGCCCTTCTCTCCTCCCATTCGCTTTTACGAACCTCTTGATAACATTTGCTAGTCCCAATGTTGGGTCATTATCAACTGGTTCGTAGAATCTTGAGTCATTCAACTGTCTGTTCACTTCTCGTTCATAATCAGTTGTGTTCATTACCACCACTGTTGACCCTTTATCTGCCGGCATGATCCGTATTGATTGGTCTGACTTGAGGGATTTGAGAGTCCGGCGTTCTTCTGGGGAAAGGTTATCACGTGGGGTAAGGGAGTCCAAAAATGTAGAGCTTGATGTGCGTTGAAGCAGAGCAGTTATGTATTTCTCCAACGGGTGAGTAGGAGGTAGTCTTGATCCAGGGATGTTTTTTGGGTCAAAATTAGAGGGAGGCTTGAATTTCTGCAGGGAACTGTGTAACGCTTCTCCATTTTGATCAACGTTTTCATTGTTGTGAAAATAATACTTCAACCTGAGACGCCAACAGAATTCCTGAATATCTTCGTGGAGCTTAATGTGATCAGGGCGTGGTGTTGGAGTGAATGTGAGTCCTTTTGCCAGCAAATTTGTTTCCGTTTCATTTAAACGACGGGAGGATAGATTGCACACATTTTGATTAGCTGTATCCGCAGTTTGTGCTTGTGATTGTCTCATTGGCTGGTTTCTTGATCCAATTTCCTTGCTAGTAACTGGATTTATTCTTGAATGGTAATTTTGCTTGGGCTTATTCCTCCCAGCTTGTGTTTGCCTCGTTTGCAGGCCTTTTGTAACACGCCCTTGAAGGTTTACAGAATTATTCAATGTATGAAAATGTTGCCTGAAGCATGTGTTGTCAGCTGGTCTGTGTACTTGAGGTGTAATTAATTGTATTGGGTTTCCTTTCCGAAACTCCCGCAAGTATAGTGCTGAGAGCTTTCTCAAGTGGTTGGAGCGGAAAAAGGCCAACATTTTATCTGCCTGATTGTAGTATCACGTTTGCTTCGTTTTCAAGGGCTAGTATCACGTTTGCTTCGTTTTCAAGGGCTACACTCACTGCACGAACAATGTTCAACAGTGGTCTCAAGTGTTCATTTAAATATTTGTAGTGCAGAGCCTTGTATTCATGCAACATCAGTTTGGTATAGTTTAATGAACACCGTCGTGAAAAAGCTTCCAAATGCTGGCGCATAGCGAGGGGTGCGGCATGAATTGGTAGCTTGAGAGTGAGACCACGCGGTATTATCCCTACACGAAGACAGCTTTCAATAAACTCTATGTGACTAACACATCGTACCACTTTTAAGGAAAAATAGCGAATTTGGTTCAGCCAATAACGTTGAGACAAGTGTGCATACAGATGCCAGGGCGCTGCTGATCGAGTATGTGCGTCTACCAATTGATTTGCAGAAAGTGCACAGAAGAAGAATCAAGAAGCTTTTATGTTGGAAAAGCCGCACAATTAAACCTGCGAATAAACAACCACAGAGCATCGATACAACAATCACAACCACGGCCAGTAAAACTCCACGCACTATCACACGGACCCTCAACCACTTTTAATGAATGTTTCGGCGTTAAAGTTTTAAAGAAGATGACACAGCCTACAAACGACCGACTTTTACAACAGTCGGAACGAGCACACCTTTTGGTTTTGGGGTCAAATCGTCCCCCTGGACTCAACATCAACGATTGACTTAACTCCATCATGGTGACAATCAACACGACAACAAGATGCAAGCCCGATCCCAAAACTCAAAAATCACTTTTCTTCTAATTTTTGACAAAGATTTTTTCGAAATATCAAACAAATTCTTTCACCTTTATATCTGTTAAATTTGTACTATTTCTTTAACAAACGTTATATAGTTCAGCAGAACAGCTAACCAGTCAACA
>JAVIWC010006550.1:0-11462 GCA_031894815.1 Creontiades dilutus | reverse complement strand
TTTGGCGCCCCTCTAACTTTGGCACCCTGGGCAGCCCCCCCCCCCCCCCCTAGTTACGTCCAAGCGTTTGGAACACGATTAATCATTCTGGATTAATAAAAGCAACTTGAAACGTAATTTCAGTGATAATAATCCTGATTTAATCCCACACTAAGCCACAACCTTGACACCATTCTTCAACATCCTTCTAATTTTGAGGCCATTCGGGTCAACAGACTTCGAGAGAACTAGTCGTTCCATTTAAAGAGCCTACGCTCATGATCATATTGATTGGAAGGCTATTGCAAACCTATCGTACAGGAGCTAATCCACCAAATGCAAATTTCAATCTAAAGACAATCTCATCTTTCAGTTCAACCTGATGAAATAAGTTTTTTCATTAACAAACGAAGTTTCTTTGAAGGCATGAATTCAAATAATAAATTTCAACACATTTGTACATAATCGTTTTTTGCTTCCGAGTCTACTAAAGTAGCGGAAGCATTGTTTTCACTTTCGGAACGTGAAAATTTTTTTTTCTCCAAAATCAAAAATTCCACTCGCATTTTGCGTTTTAGACTTTTCTGAACAATTTTGGTTCCGTGTCTGTCTGTGTGTCTGTGTGTCTGTCTGTCAGCAAATCCTTGTTACGGGCAAAACTACACGAAGTTATTGTCCGATTTTGATGAAATTTTCAGGGATTGTGCGGGTTGGGGTGTAGATGGTCCCCTATAGGTTTCATGACCCCTGGATCAATAGTAGCCTCTGCGCATGCGCAAACGTGAAATCCTTGTTACGCGCATAACTCCGGGATTTCTTGACCAATTTCGATGAAATTTTCAGGGATTGTTTGGTTTGATGTGTAGATGGTCCCCTATGAGTTTCATGATCTCCGGATTAATAGTAGCCTCTGCGCATGCGCAAACGTGAAATCCTTGTTACGCTCATAACTCCGAGAGTTCTTGACCAATTTTGATGACATTTTCAGGGATTGTTCGGGTTGGGGTGTAGATGGTCCCCTATAGGTTTCATGACCCCCGAATCAATAGCAGTCTCAGCGCATGCGCAAACGTGAAATCCTTGTTACGCGCTTAACTCCCGGAGTTCTTGCCCAATTTCAATGAAATTTTTAGGGATTGTGCGGGTTAGGGTTCCCCTATAGGTTTCATGACCCCGGATCAATGGTAGTCTCTGCGCATGCGCAAACGTGAAATCTTTGTTACGCGCATAACTCCGGGAGTTCTTGACCAATTTCGATGAAATTTTCAGGGATTGTGCGGGTTAGGGTATAGATGGTCCCCTATAGGTTTCATGACCCCCGGATCAATAGTAGCCTCTGCGCATGCGCAAACGAGAAATCTTTGTTACGCGCATAACTCCGGGAGTTCTTGCCCAATTTCGATGAAATTTTCAGGGATTGTTCGGTTTGTTGTGTAGATGGTCAGCTATGAGTTTCATGACCCCCGGATCAATAGTAGCCTCTGCGCATGCGCAAACGTGAAATCTTTGTTACGTGCATAACTGCGGGAGTTCTCGACCAATTTCGATGAAATTTTCAGGGATTGTGCGGGTTAGGGTATAGATGGTCCCCTATAGGTTTCATGACCCCCGGATCAATAGTAGCCTCTGCGCATGCGCAAACGTGAAATCTTTGTTACGCGCATAACTCCGGGAGTTCTTGATCAATTTCGATGAAATTTTCAGGGATTGTGCGGGTTAGGGTATAGATGGTCCCCTATGAGTTTCATGACCCCCGGATCAATAGCAGCCTCTGCGCATGCGCAAACGTGAAATCCTGGCTACAAGCATAACACCGGGAGTTTTTGACCGATTTCGATGAAATTTTCAGGGATTGTTCGGACTTATTAGGTATACTTTATAGTTTGTTCAATAGTTGAACATGTCTACCTTTATTTTCTCAAGTTACGCTCCTGCATAACAATAAATTTACCCTAATTCAACATTTACTTCGCCTAACAGAACGAAGTTCTTTAGTCAATAATAATTTTCAATGATCTATACAGTCATGTTATGGATACGAGGAAGCTATGTGCCACACCCACTTGGCAGAGGTTTTTAATAATGCGTGGTTGCTCGTATTATTGTGACGTTTTTTGGAACAGTTTTAGGTTCGGAAATAGCTGTTGTTTGCTATGGGAGAACTTCTACGGATTTGAAACCTACCGCAGTCGATTTTGAGTTCAAGATTAGAAGATGGCACCACCTCACTTGACTGTGTCAGTAAAAACCTCGAAATCAAAGTTTTTGGCACGTTTTTCACCAATTTATGGCCCATAGCTAGGTAGAAGTTAAGACCAACTAGCCCCCAAGTGGCGTCCAAGTGAGAATGAACGAACTTTTTACATATCAATTTCAGGAAATTTGTGGCCCTTACGGCGGACAGATGACGCACATAGCAGATTTAGGATCTGTGCATCTTCGCACCTAAAATTTAAAATTTGAGAACGGAAAACAATTTTTTGCAAAGCACAACAAAACAAAGGATTGCTATTGAAAATAATAACTGAAAAATTTACCTAAACACATTTTTTTCTAATCACAAAAAACAATTAAATATGCGTCTTTTGACAAATGGTTTAGAAAAAACGCGGCAAATTTATGTTTCTCAAAGGTTTACTACTTAGGAAACCCCTCGAACCCCCCCCCCCCCCTTTTTTTTTTGAACTGCATAATGATCATAACGAGAAAATGAAAAAATATTGGGATTTAAAAAATAAGGAATTTACACCCTTTTCAACATTTTTAGCCTCAAAAATGAGATTTTCCAAGTCAGATGAGCTTGAAAAGATCAGGGACCCATCTCAATCGATTCGGCGACCGTAATTACTTGGAAATGACACCCCACATGCCTGTGGCAGTAAAAACCTCGAAAAACCAGGTTTTTGGGCACAGATATGGGAAGTTTTTGGCCCCAAACCTAATTTTACACCCATTTTCTTCATGATTTTCACCGTTACAATGTCACTTGTAAGTCAGATGACTTCGGGCAGGTCTAGGACCCATTTAAATTGATTCGGTCTCCAAAATCACTTTAAAATGACACCCCACATGCCTACCTCGGTAAAAAACCTCGAAAAACCAAGTTTTCGGCATGATTTGGAGTAGTTTTTGGTCTGGTTAGATGTAATCCAAAGAATAGATTTTTCAGATAAATGTCAAGGTCTTTTATGGTCCATATGGCGGAGGCTATTGCAGATTTTGAATCTGCCCACTTTGATCCGTCACAATTTGAAGCGTTATTTAATAACGCTTGAGGGGACAGTTATGAAAAAATTGTACGATACGATTACAAAGGCTCATTATTAAAATGGTAATAATTTCAACTGTTTGCCATGGACTAAAAAAATTTCTAAAAAGGGCAAAAAAATGGTATTGTAGACAATATCCTGAAAAATGTTTGCCATAAAAGAGCTAAAATCCCAGTAAAATATTTGCAATTTCCTTGAAAACAAACTTCAAACCAGGCCATAACATTGTAAGGGTATGTCCACACTTGTGCGCTTTCCTCTTTCAACTTTCAACTTGCGTCTTTCCACTTGCCTCTTTCACGCATGCCCGAAAGGCAAGTGATTCCTGTCCACGTTCGTGCGTCACTTTTCGTGCAACCATCGCTCATCACGGACCCCGAGGCGCTACTTCTTCTGTATTCGTCTGCATTTTAGTGATCAAATCAAAGATAGTGCAAAGCAAGCGATCAGTGTGGGCGACGAATTTTTTAAAAGATCGCGATTATAAAATTCTGAAACAAGTACGTGATGAAGAACTGTTCTTTAAAAATTTTACTCGAATGTCGAAGGCCAACTTCAATGTTTTGTTGAATTCGATTAGGCCCACGATTCCGTCAATCAATACCTCCAGAGTATGAGCTGGCAATCACGCTTAGGTTTTTGGCCACAGGTGATTCGATCAAGTCCCTTTTTTATCTTTTCAAAGTCTCCAAGCAAAGTATTTCGGAAATGATCCCCATCGTTTTGAAAGCCATAGTTGAAGCACTGCAGGATTACATCAAGGTATGTACCAGTATTTTGCATATGTAATAAGTAATAATGAGCGTTCATTTTTCAATGTTTTTTTTTTAATGTTTAATAGAAAAGAAAATTACAAAAAAAAGTGAAAAACCAGGGCGTGAGTCTGAAGTAGCCAAGATGTGAATATTACACTGAAATTTTTCATATAATGAATGAAACCCACACCCCTAGCCCATCGAAATATAAGTATTCATATTGAAGTTCACTGATGACGCAAGGAAAGACGCACGAGATCCCCGACCCGGGTGGATCCGCTTTCAACACACCTTGCGCTACGTTCAACTCCCCCGTTCAACTCAAAAGACGCATGCGTCCACGCATGCCTCACGTGCGTCTCACGCATGCCTTTGACGCAAGTAAAGTTAACAAGTGTGGACATACCATTAGATGGCTGCACAACTGGCGATTTTGGGATGAATTTACTTTTAGTTTAATATGCCGTCTCAATCGATACATACTCGTGCATAGAAATGCTAAACTATCCATGCCTTCGCTCTAACGTTTCTATGAACCAACGTACGTGGATGATATTTACTTGGAGGTTTGTAGAGCTCCATGCCAGGTCTGACTCGAGTGCCGGTCATGTTGTTGTTGGTTGTGTTGATGTTGTTGTTATTTTTCCTCGCGGTGACCTCCGCCTTGTGATGCCCCTGTCTGCCCTGAGAACAAGAAAGAATGGGCGCATGAATCACTGCATACGTTTTCACACATTTTTGAAGATTCCAAGAGCGATGCAGACTTGGAATCGAAAGAAATCTAAATAATTTTCGTAATGTTAACATTGCCGACGGTGCAAAGGAGCTAAGTCGATGGTACCTCATCTAAAGTCGTGCCTACACATCTATTAATTGTATTCAAGATAGCTTAAAATGTGTTTCATTCATATTTCAGCATCATAGATCCATTAAGTCTGAAACATTAAGAAATAAACTAGCACATGGGTCCTACAGCTGATCGGTGCATCTGCAGAACCAATAATTATATTCTAGATGTATCAAAGGAGTTCCATTTCAAATTTCCTCACATTTCACCACCTTCAAAAACTCGACAAGTCCAGGTAAATGGAAGGTTTAGATTATTTAGAATTAGAGTTAAATGGAAGATTATAAGAAAAAAACGTCTGCCAAGTGGGTGTGGCACATAGCTTCCTCGTATCCATAACATGATTGTATAGATCATTGAAAATTATTATTGACTAAAGCTACATCAGTCCGAACAATCCCTGAAAATGTCATCGAAATCAGTCATGAACTCCCGGAGTTATGCACGTAACAAGGATTTCACATTTGCGGATGCGCAGAGGCTACTATTGATCCGGGGGTCATGAAACCTATAGGGGATCATCTACACATCAAACCGAACAATCCCTGAAAATTTCATCGAAATTGGTCAAGAACTCCCAGAGTTATGCGGTCAAGAGCGTAACAAGGATAACGTTTGCGCATGCGCAGAGACTGCTATTGATCCGGGGGTCATGAAACCTATAGGGGACCATCTACACATCAAACCGAACAATCCCTGAACATTTCATCGAAATTGGTCAAGAACTCCCGGAGTTATGCGCGTAACAAGGATTTCACGTTTGCGCATGCGCAGAGACTACTATTGATCCGGGGGTCATGAAACCTATAGGGGACCATCTACACCCCAACCCGAACAATCCCTGAAAATTTCATCAAAATTGGACTATAACTTCGTGTAGTTTTGCCCGTAACAAGGATTTGCTGACAGACAGACAGACACACAGGAACCAAAATTGTTCAGAAAGGTCTAAAACGCAAAATGCGAGTGGAATGTTTGATTTTGGAGACAAAAAAATTTTCACATTCCGAAAGTGAAAACAATGCTTCCGCTACCTTGGTAGACTCGGAAGCAATTATGTGCATTTCGGCTTGTACACTACTGAGGAGTAAATAAAGAGAAGCCCTGGAGGTCGTGGATGGTGACACCACCAAAAAATCCACCTATTGATGTGCCTAACCCGAAAAGCTCCGTGGTACTTTTCCCGCACCACACCCCGCGACATGACACGCTCGCGGCTATGACCAAGATGTTATTGGGCGCTACTCCATTTAGCCCATAAACCGTATGCCATAGTACACTTGTACCCTCGAAGTCTGATCCATAGCAACTGATAGCCCTTGACATTCCAAAAGATTGTAGCAAACCTGCCGGGCTTGATGGCTTCTTCCCGTGGTCTCTGGGCATCTGGTACAGACTCTCTCTCCCTACATCATAGCCGCAGGATGGCAAAGCAACAGCAGCATGATGTACAATGCGACCACCATTAGTCCGTGAATACATTGCGCTACATGACATAGGTCCTGATTTCTACCTCGACACGCACGACAAAGGATATCTAATGTCACACAACTGCCTCTAGAATACTCACAGTGGTAGGTGCAATGAAGCTACTCCGACTGCACTCTACGGGCAAATAAAAGCGACGCTAACAAAACGGCGCTTTGTCTGAGATTTTTTCTAACTTCTAAATTTAGGTACTCACCCCACACACTCGTCTGTGTGAGAGATCGTCAGGCTGTAATCTAGCTAGCAAACGTGATTGAAGAGCCCGCCCCGACTCTTTCATTACGAAATTGACGTTTATCACTTATCGCCAAACAATCACACTTCTTCATTTTGGTTTATTATTTTCAATAGTAAGCCTTTGTAATTGCTTAGGAAAAATTAGGTGATTTTACGTTTCAAGATGTGTAGATTCTAAACCTCCAACAGCCAATTGAAATGTCATTTCCTGGTAAAATTACATGCAAAACCAACTGAGATGTTTCAGATCCGTAGACTCACCTTTAGCATATAACCGCAATATCTGACCCTAAATATAACAGCCCCCCCCAACTTCACCATGACAGAAACAATCACCCACTTATTTCAAAAGTAATAAGCTCATGGGTTAGGATTGGCGAATTTTTGTTTGGAGCAATTCAGCTTTATTAGCAAGCCTCTTCAATTTAAAATTCTATGAATTCGAAAATACTGAATTCAGAAGAAAGCCTAGCAATGGTTTTTTAATCTAAATTGGTCATTTTTTTATCAGATTTTTTCAAATAAATCAATCTGCTATTTAGTTAGTTTTGCCACAACTGTAAACATTTCATCGAGGGCAGCCTGAAAAACTGAATGTTACTCTTCCACGTTAATCGCTGAGTCATATCTGTTCCGGCTGCCCTCAATTAGATGTACAATCAGCTAAATATACCAAAAGGAAGAGATTTTCTTCAGGCATAGATAAGATGATAAGAAGTGGGGCCTTTCGTTCGATTCATTGTTCACATTTGTCAGCCATCTGATGCCGTCCTCATTGTTGTCGCTTTGTTAGAAAACGGGGTTTCCAGACCGAAGTAGTCGCGTGCAAATGTCGGTTGAAGCGCGGCTCTCTGAGCAGAGGTGAATGCGATGAGAACTAATTGATTCAGATTTAAGGTCACCAACAAGTTTTGACAGAACATGAGCAAGTGGAAATGCTTTCAAGGCTTCAACTGTTTTCCAAATATTCCAAATGTTGTTTAGCGTAGTACCTACAAGCAGGCGGGTCCGATTTCCTGTTTTCCCTCACTTAAAATAACTTGCTTTCCATTACAGTACAGTAGAGTCAAAACTTTCGCGGTCAAGTTTCAGTCCAAACTAAATTTCAAATGAAGGACATGTTCGTAAATCCCCAATATAATCCGAAACATGTCAATTTAGTTATGATATTGAAGTCGCCGAAATAAAATTTAAAGAAATCTCGTGATTATTGGTATCCGTTGTGAAATTTGAGCGCATGCTAATACTTGAAATCCTTGGAAAGAATCAAGCAGAGTTCAAAACAATTTTTAGCCCAAGAATAACGATTTTAGCAGCTTTCCAACACCTTATAGTTGCGTTTTTTTAGCGCTCACTGCTGCCGTTGAGTCTTACGAAGCATTGGTGCGCAAACGCGATGCACAATGTTGTTTTGACCATAAATAATGATTTTAGAAGATGTCGTCCATAATTTAGTAGACATCCAGTATAATGAGCAGGGACGTACATAGTAACCTTCCCGTTCATCGTGACATATCTTTAAGATTCCTAAGAGGAGAACGACAACAGGTGGCTGTTAGCTTTGTCCGTAACTGGATCTGTTTTTCGCTTAATGAACGACACCTGCGGCTTGGAAGCTCAAATCTCGGATGCCAACATACTGAAGATCCACCGTTTCGCAGTGCGCAGCGGCCCAAAGGAATCTTGCAGAGGGTCAATAGGTGAACGCGATTGTATCACGGACCGCGTCATCGGTGTTGCTATTACCGTCCGCCACGTCCTGGATTTACAACCGATGATTCCGGTCTTTTATTCACACGATCTCAATGATACATCATTACCAGGATTTACTGGTCACGCGAAATCACTTCACTTCGCCCAAGTTTACCAATTTTGATTCTTTTTAATCACGATGTGTTCCGAGTTTTCAATATATGACCAATATCCAAGCAACAAGAATAATCTACTGATAAATTTCAAGTCCAACATCAGATACCATTAGATTATTGAAAGCGTGATATTGACAATAGTTCAGACTTCTTTTCGTTAATCCGTTTGGTCCCCCAGAGATCTTGAAGTCAACAAGAATCTGAACGCGTCTAAACATAGTAAGCACCACCTAGTTAATTGTAATGATCAAATCAGCTGATGAAATTGCAAAGAATTTCGTATCCAAGAATTCCTCTTGGAATCCAGTTATTTTCATCTTTTGTTATATGGATAATTTTAACCAATTATACAACAGGTAGGTTAATTTCAGTTGTTCCATAGTGGGTTTAAACTTCTGAAACGGTATACGGTGTTTCTTACTGTTGTAGGTAGTTACATATCAGATATTGTTACTTACAGGGACAAGTCAAGTGTTGATGTTCATGGTTTTCATCAACACGAAATCAGCTTATCGTGTTAGGGACGTCTAGAAGCGATTAAAACATATGCAGCACACTGGTCATTTTGAAGCTTGTGGCTATTTCTTTCCTAATCGGACCGACAGATTTTTAATTCGATTTTTTAAACACGCCCAATAACTTTTAAGTTGGAGTTAAAAACTCTTTTTTTCTTTGTCGATTACAAAGGTTCTTACTGCGAATGTAAAACTAAAAAGCTGCATATTATTTCGGTGTTAGATACTGCCATTCTGCCCAGATCGTTGGGTTATACTCCGTTTAATTGGATCACAGAGCACTGATATCTTGATATATGATTGATTTCTCTTCATAGGATGAGGGAATTTTCATGAAATTGGAGTAGCAATATCAGGAGTTGTCAAAAATTCAAATGACTATTCATGATGCACGTTTTAAGGCTTCCATAGTTGGGAGATAATGAGATTCATTGGTAATTACTCCGGATCTCTTTTCCTTAGATGGAAGACAATTAGAAAAATTGAAAGAGAATCGAAGAATTTGAAGAACACAACTTACAAATCATTTTTTCCGTTATCAAAGCTACGTGAGGTCTAACTAAACTAAAAATATATGTAAGGGCCAGGAAACGGCAAACACATAGCCTCAATGCGGTTACCTGTGTAAATTTCAACAATGGTCACTGGTCAAAAAAATATTTAACTAAGTAGCTACGCTTTCAATCATATTCAATAATAATCAAGTAATCTGGATATCTGGTGTACACCTTATTTCTCGAGGAACTACGTCGTCTCAATATACAGTACATAGCACAATTCCAGGTTGGGAGCTCTTGTTTAACTGGGACTAGCACAGGTTGTTGTTCACGGAGTTATATAAACGAAAAAGTCATCCTACCGTATTTAGGACATCTAGGACAATTGAAGGATTGGAGAAACACTGATCAACTGTAGAATCCTTGTGGCTAATTCCGTTAATCGATCTAAGGTGCTGAAATATAAATGGAACTCTTTTTATGACATCTGGAATACAATAGCAAGATTCCATAGAATACAAGATTACATTGCATTACATGATACATATAATATAATTCACAGAATACCTAATACGTAATAAATAAATACAATACAAAGAATACATAATACCAGGGGTTAATAATGAGTAATGATTATTTTTTGAAATCGCTCAACATCAGTTTGAGTTTTCAAAACGCGCTAGTTCCTAGGCTATCATACCTACGGGTATACCGTTGGTCTCGTTCGATTCAGCGTTCAAAATGCTACGCGTTTGATTACCCTGATCAGTTCGAAAAAATATTCTGGTAGCTTTGTTCTCACCGAATATGCAAAATATGGCTTAAATCACACGATTCCGATGAAACATGAAACTCAACATGCGATAGCTCCAAGGCTATCACGCCGACTGATCTAAAAAGAGGAGAGATTGAATATGATCCTAACTTTGAATTAAAAACTCACACGATAACAACAAAAATATGTTCTTTTGAAATACCGCCAATACACATTTTAAAATATTAGGTACTGATCGTACAGTGAGAATTTGTAATTGAAATTGTTATTTCGAGTGAAAAATATCTCTGCCTTTTATTTTTGATGAATGATTAGCAAAATCTCGAACACATAAATACATTTCTTACATCATTATAGTTTTACAATTTATTTTTAATGTTCGTTACATACCTACTTCCAGCTACAAAGGCATCTTAAGGCTTGGCATGTAAGCCGTCAGCCTGTGAGCCAGACATCAAAAACATTTGCGCAAAGTTTGTTTCTCTATGCATACATACATACATCGACAGCACATTCTCCTAATACGTAGCTTTGTAGTTATGAATTATTTAACATTCCGAAATATCACAAAAATCAATTTAAGAAAAATAGAAAAACAGGTCAATCTAATAACATTTAATCCAATATCAACAACTGTATTAATAAATTTGTAATAAATTATAACATTTTAACAATCTTAGGAAGCTTAGTATATATAAATTTTTAAATATTTCGTGGCAAACTAATGTATGGTTAATTGTAATTAAATTCGCGGACTAATTCTCTTCTATATCCCCATGCTACCCTTACGTACATAATAAGTTTTTCCCATTCAACTGGCGAATTGAGCATTTCTATGAAGACCTGTTGCGGTATTTCAGCACGTCTCAACCATCTTATTCTAAACTCCCAGAGAACGGGGCACTCACAAATGAAATGGAAGGTATCCTCCCTAGATCTTCTGTTACACAATGAGCACAGATCTATTCTCTCCTCCAAGCAGGGCTGGTAGTTGAGGTTTAGGAGCTCAGTTCGCAACTTGAGTATCCAGCGAATGCGGTCGATGGGGGCCACCGAGTTGAAATTGGCACATTGTACATCATGGTTTAGTTGGCGGTACCATGTGTAATGAACTGTATTAGCTGCACGAGCCTTACATGTACCCTCGTGCCTCTCCCCTAATTTCTGGATTATCTCCTGTACTTTGGTGTTATTGATGGTTAAATAGTCCAGGTTAACACCGATTTCATTCT
>JAVIWC010006549.1:0-11513 GCA_031894815.1 Creontiades dilutus | reverse complement strand
ACGCGAAAATAAACCATGAAGGAAGCGTTTTATCGAAAAAAGGACTTCAGATTCGTGTTCCGAAAAAAAGGACTTCAGATTCGTGTTCAGCACCCCGAAAAACCCCTTAGAGAGTAGGTTTGAAAGCGATTAAACAGAGTTTATTTTTGAGCAATTTTGATGAAAAAACGCGAAAATAACCATGAAGGAAGCGTTTTATCGAAAAAATGACTTCAGATTCGTGTTCAGCACCCCGAAAAACCCCTTAGAGAGTAGGTTTGAAAGCGATTAAACAGAGTTTATTTTTGAGCAATTTTGATGAAAAAACGCGAAAATAACCATGAAGGAAGCGTTTTATCGAAAAAAGGACTTCAGATTCGTGTTCAGCACCCCGAAAAACCCCTTAGAGAGTAGGTTTGAAAGCGATTAAACAGAGTTTATTTTTGAGCAATTTTGATGAAAAAACGCGAAAATAACCATGAAGGAAGCGTTTTATCGAAAAAAGGACTTCAGATTCGTGTTCAGCACCCCGAAAAACCCCTTAGAGAGTAGGTTTGAAAGCGATTAAACAGAGTTTATTTTTGAGCAATTTTGATGAAAAAACGCGAAAATAACCATGAAGGAAGCGTTTTATCGAAAAAAGGACTTCAGATTCGTGTTCAGCACCCCGAAAAACCCCTTAGAGAGTAGGTTTGAAAGCGATTAAACAGAGTTAATTTTTGAGCAATTTTGATGAAAAAACGCGAAAATAACCATGAAGGAAGCGTTTTATCGAAAAAAGGACTTCAGATTCGTGTTCAGCACCCCGAAAAACCCCTTAGAGAGTAGGTTTGAAAGCGATTAAACAGAGTTTATTTTTGAGCAATTTTGATGAAAAAACGCGAAAATAACCATGAAGGAAGCGTTTTATCGAAAAAAGGACTTCAGACTTCAGATTCGTGTTCAGCACCCCGAAAAACCCCTTAGAGAGTAGGTTTGAAAGCGATTAAACAGAGTTTATTTTTGAGCAATTTTGATGAAAAAACGCGAAAATAACCATGAAGGAAGCGTTTTATCGAAAAAAGGACTTCAGATTCGTGTTCAGCACCCCGAAAAACCCCTTAGAGAGTAGGTTTGAAAGCGATTAAACAGAGTTTATTTTTGAGCAATTTTGATGAAAAAACGCGAAAATAACCATGAAGGAAGCGTTTTATCGAAAAAAGGACTTCAGATTCGTGTTCAGCACCCCGAAAAACCCCTTAGAGAGTAGGTTTGAAAGCGATTAAACAGAGTTTATTTTTGAGCAATTTTGATGAAAAAACGCGAAAATAACCATGAAGGAAGCGTTTTATCGAAAAAAGGACTTCAGATTCGTGTTCAGCACCCCGAAAAACCCCTTAGAGAGTAGGTTTGAAAGCGATTAAACAGAGTTTATTTTTGAGCAATTTTGATGAAAAAACGCGAAAATAACCATGAAGGAAGCGTTTTATCGAAAAAAGGACTTCAGATTCGTGTTCAGCACCCCGAAAAACCCCTTAGAGAGTAGGTTTGAAAGCGATTAAACAGAGTTTATTTTTGAGCAATTTTGATGAAAAAACGCGAAAATAACCATGAAGGAAGCGTTTTATCGAAAAAAGGACTTCAGATTCGTGTTCAGCACCCCGAAAAACCCCTTAGAGAGTAGGTTTGAAAGCGATTAAACAGAGTTTATTTTTGAGCAATTTTGATGAAAAAACGCGAAAATAACCATGAAGGAAGCGTTTTATCGAAAAAAGGACTTCAGATTCGTGTTCAGCACCCCGAAAAACCCCTTAGAGAGTAGGTTTGAAAGCGATTAAACAGAGTTTATTTTTGAGCAATTTTGATGAAAAAACGCGAAAATAACCATGAAGGAAGCGTTTTATCGAAAAAAGGACTTCAGATTCGTGTTCAGCACCCCGAAAACCCCTTAGAGAGTAGGTTTGAAAGCGATTAAACAGAGTTTATTTTTGAGCAATTTTGATGAAAAAACGCGAAAATAACCATGAAGGAAGCGTTTTATCGAAAAAAGGACTTCAGATTCGTGTTCAGCACCCCGAAAAACCCCTTAGAGAGTAGGTTTGAAAGCGATTAAACAGAGTTTATTTTTGAGCAATTTTGATGAAAAAACGCGAAAATAACCATGAAGGAAGCGTTTTATCGAAAAAAGGACTTCAGATTCGTGTTCAGCACCCCGAAAAACCCCTTAGAGAGTAGGTTTGAAAGCGATTAAACAGAGTTTATTTTTGAGCAATTTTGATGAAAAAACGCGAAAATAACCATGAAGGAAGCGTTTTATCGAAAAAAGGACTTCAGATTCGTGTTCAGCACCCCGAAAAACCCCTTAGAGAGTAGGTTTGAAAGCGATTAAACAGAGTTTATTTTTGAGCAATTTTGATGAAAAAACGCGAAAATAACCATGAAGGAAGCGTTTTATCGAAAAAAGGACTTCAGATTCGTGTTCAGCACCCCGAAAAACCCCTTAGAGAGTAGGTTTGAAAGCGATTAAACAGAGTTAATTTTTGAGCAATTTTGATGAAAAAACGCGAAAATAACCATGAAGGAAGCGTTTTATCGAAAAAAGGACTTCAGATTCGTGTTCAGCACCCCGAAAAACCCCTTAGAGAGTAGGTTTGAAAGCGATTAAACAGAGTTTATTTTTGAGCAATTTTGATGAAAAAACGCGAAAATAACCATGAAGGAAGCGTTTTATCGAAAAAAGGACTTCAGATTCGTGTTCAGCACCCCGAAAAACCCCTTAGAGAGTAGGTTTGAAAGCGATTAAACAGAGTTTATTTTTGAGCAATTTTGATGAAAAAACGCGAAAATAACCATGAAGGAAGCGTTTTATCGAAAAAAGGACTTCAGATTCGTGTTCAGCACCCCGAAAAACCCCTTAGAGAGTAGGTTTGAAAGCGATTAAACAGAGTTTATTTTTGAGCAATTTTGATGAAAAAACGCGAAAATAACCATGAAGGAAGCGTTTTATCGAAAAAAGGACTTCAGATTCGTGTTCAGCACCCCGAAAAACCCCTTAGAGAGTAGGTTTGAAAGCGATTAAACAGAGTTTATTTTTGAGCAATTTTGATGAAAAAACGCGAAAATAACCATGAAGGAAGCGTTTTATCGAAAAAAGGACTTCAGATTCGTGTTCAGCACCCCGAAAAACCCCTTAGAGAGTAGGTTTGAAAGCGATTAAACAGAGTTTATTTTTGAGCAATTTTGATGAAAAAACGCGAAAATAACCATGAAGGAAGCGTTTTATCGAAAAAAGGACTTCAGATTCGTGTTCAGCACCCCGAAAAACCCCTTAGAGAGTAGGTTTGAAAGCGATTAAACAGAGTTTATTTTTGAGCAATTTTGATGAAAAAACGCGAAAATAACCATGAAGGAAGCGTTTTATCGAAAAAAGGACTTCAGATTCGTGTTCAGCACCCCGAAAAACCCCTTAGAGAGTAGGTTTGAAAGCGATTAAACAGAGTTTATTTTTGAGCAATTTTGATGAAAAAACGCGAAAATAACCATGAAGGAAGCGTTTTATCGAAAAAAGGACTTCAGATTCGTGTTCAGCACCCCGAAAAACCCCTTAGAGAGTAGGTTTGAAAGCGATTAAACAGAGTTTATTTTTGAGCAATTTTGATGAAAAAACGCGAAAATAACCATGAAGGAAGCGTTTTATCGAAAAAAGGACTTCAGATTCGTGTTCAGCACCCCGAAAAACCCCTTAGAGAGTAGGTTTGAAAGCGATTAAACAGAGTTTATTTTTGAGCAATTTTGATGAAAAAACGCGAAAATAACCATGAAGGAAGCGTTTTATCGAAAAAAGGACTTCAGATTCGTGTTCAGCACCCCGAAAAACCCCTTAGAGAGTAGGTTTGAAAGCGATTAAACAGAGTTTATTTTTGAGCAATTTTGATGAAAAAACGCGAAAATAACCATGAAGGAAGCGTTTTATCGAAAAAAGGACTTCAGATTCGTGTTCAGCACCCCGAAAAACCCCTTAGAGAGTAGGTTTGAAAGCGATTAAACAGAGTTTATTTTTGAGCAATTTTGATGAAAAAACGCGAAAATAACCATGAAGGAAGCGTTTTATCGAAAAAAGGACTTCAGATTCGTGTTCAGCACCCCGAAAAACCCCTTAGAGAGTAGGTTTGAAAGCGATTAAACAGAGTTTATTTTTGAGCAATTTTGATGAAAAAACGCGAAAATAACCATGAAGGAAGCGTTTTATCGAAAAAAGGACTTCAGATTCGTGTTCAGCACCCCGAAAAACCCCTTAGAGAGTAGGTTTGAAAGCGATTAAACAGAGTTTATTTTTGAGCAATTTTGATGAAAAAACGCGAAAATAACCATGAAGGAAGCGTTTTATCGAAAAAAGGACTTCAGATTCGTGTTCAGCACCCCGAAAAACCCCTTAGAGAGTAGGTTTGAAAGCGATTAAACAGAGTTTATTTTTGAGCAATTTTGATGAAAAAACGCGAAAATAACCATGAAGGAAGCGTTTTATCGAAAAAAGGACTTCAGATTCGTGTTCAGCACCCCGAAAAACCCCTTAGAGAGTAGGTTTGAAAGCGATTAAACAGAGTTTATTTTTGAGCAATTTTGATGAAAAAACGCGAAAATAACCATGAAGGAAGCGTTTTATCGAAAAAAGGACTTCAGATTCGTGTTCAGCACCCCGAAAAACCCCTTAGAGAGTAGGTTTGAAAGCGATTAAACAGAGTTTATTTTTGAGCAATTTTGATGAAAAAACGCGAAAATAACCATGAAGGAAGCGTTTTATCGAAAAAAGGACTTCAGATTCGTGTTCAGCACCCCGAAAAACCCCTTAGAGAGTAGGTTTGAAAGCGATTAAACAGAGTTTATTTTTGAGCAATTTTGATGAAAAAACGCGAAAATAACCATGAAGGAAGCGTTTTATCGAAAAAAGGACTTCAGATTCGTGTTCAGCACCCCGAAAAACCCCTTAGAGAGTAGGTTTGAAAGCGATTAAACAGAGTTTATTTTTGAGCAATTTTGATGAAAAAACGCGAAAATAACCATGAAGGAAGCGTTTTATCGAAAAAAGGACTTCAGATTCGTGTTCAGCACCCCGAAAAACCCCTTAGAGAGTAGGTTTGAAAGCGATTAAACAGAGTTTATTTTTGAGCAATTTTGATGAAAAAACGCGAAAATAACCATGAAGGAAGCGTTTTATCGAAAAAAGGACTTCAGATTCGTGTTCAGCACCCCGAAAAACCCCTTAGAGAGTAGGTTTGAAAGCGATTAAACAGAGTTTATTTTTGAGCAATTTTGATGAAAAAACGCGAAAATAACCATGAAGGAAGCGTTTTATCGAAAAAAGGACTTCAGATTCGTGTTCAGCACCCCGAAAAACCCCTTAGAGAGTAGGTTTGAAAGCGATTAAACAGAGTTTATTTTTGAGCAATTTTGATGAAAAAACGCGAAAATAACCATGAAGGAAGCGTTTTATCGAAAAAAGATCGAAAAAAGGGACTTCAGATTCGTGTTCAGCACCCCGAAAAACCCCTTAGAGAGTAGGTTTGAAAGCGATTAAACAGAGTTTATTTTTGAGCAATTTATCGAAAAAATGACTTCAGATTCGTGTTCAGCACCCCGAAAAACCCCTTAGAGAGTAGGTTTGAAAGCGATTAAACAGAGTTTATTTTTGAGCAATTTTGATGAAAAAACGCGAAAATAACCATGAAGGAAGCGTTTTATCGAAAAAAGGACTTCAGATTCGTGTTCAGCACCCCGAAAAACCCCTTAGAGAGTAGGTTTGAAAGCGATTAAACAGAGTTTATTTTTGAGCAATTTTGATGAAAAAACGCGAAAATAACCATGAAGGAAGCGTTTTATCGAAAAAAGGACTTCAGATTCGTGTTCAGCACCCCGAAAAACCCCTTAGAGAGTAGGTTTGAAAGCGATTAAACAGAGTTTATTTTTGAGCAATTTTGATGAAAAAACGCGAAAATAACCATGAAGGAAGCGTTTTATCGAAAAAATGACTTCAGATTCGTGTTCAGCACCCCGAAAAACCCCTTAGAGAGTAGGTTTGAAAGCGATTAAACAGAGTTTATTTTTGAGCAATTTTGATGAAAAAACGCGAAAATAACCATGAAGGAAGCGTTTTATCGAAAAAAGGACTTCAGATTCGTGTTCAGCACCCCGAAAAACCCCTTAGAGAGTAGGTTTGAAAGCGATTAAACAGAGTTAATTTTTGAGCAATTTTGATGAAAAAACGCGAAAATAACCATGAAGGAAGCGTTTTATCGAAAAAATGACTTCAGATTCGTGTTCAGCACCCCGAAAAACCCCTTAGAGAGTAGGTTTGAAAGCGATTAAACAGAGTTAATTTTTGAGCAATTTTGATGAAAAAACGCGAAAATAACCATGAAGGAAGCGTTTTATCGAAAAAAGGACTTCAGATTCGTGTTCAGCACCCCGAAAAACCCCTTAGAGAGTAGGTTTGAAAGCGATTAAACAGAGTTAATTTTTGAGCAATTTTGATGAAAAAACGCGAAAATAACCATGAAGGAAGCGTTTTATCGAAAAAAGGACTTCAGATTCGTGTTCAGCACCCCGAAAAACCCCTTAGAGAGTAGGTTTGAAAGCGATTAAACAGAGTTAATTTTTGAGCAATTTTGATGAAAAAACGCGAAAATAACCATGAAGGAAGCGTTTTATCGAAAAAAGGACTTCAGATTCGTGTTCAGCACCCCGAAAAACCCCTTAGAGAGTAGGTTTGAAAGCGATTAAACAGAGTTAATTTTTGAGCAATTTTGATGAAAAAACGCGAAAATAACCATGAAGGAAGCGTTTTATCGAAAAAAGGACTTCAGATTCGTGTTCAGCACCCCGAAAAACCCCTTAGAGAGTAGGTTTGAAAGCGATTAAACAGAGTTAATTTTTGAGCAATTTTGATGAAAAAACGCGAAAATAACCATGAAGGAAGCGTTTTATCGAAAAAAGGACTTCAGATTCGTGTTCAGCACCCCGAAAAACCCCTTAGAGAGTAGGTTTGAAAGCGATTAAACAGAGTTAATTTTTGAGCAATTTTGATGAAAAAACGCGAAAATAACCATGAAGGAAGCGTTTTATCGAAAAAAGGACTTCAGATTCGTGTTCAGCACCCCGAAAAACCCCTTAGAGAGTAGGTTTGAAAGCGATTAAACAGAGTTAATTTTTGAGCAATTTTGATGAAAAAACGCGAAAATAACCATGAAGGAAGCGTTTTATCGAAAAAAGGACTTCAGATTCGTGTTCAGCACCCCGAAAAACCCCTTAGAGAGTAGGTTTGAAAGCGATTAAACAGAGTTAATTTTTGAGCAATTTTGATGAAAAAACGCGAAAATAACCATGAAGGAAGCGTTTTATCGAAAAAAGGACTTCAGATTCGTGTTCAGCACCCCGAAAAACCCCTTAGAGAGTAGGTTTGAAAGCGATTAAACAGAGTTTATTTTTGAGCAATTTTGATGAAAAAACGCGAAAATAACCATGAAGGAAGCGTTTTATCGAAAAAAGGACTTCAGATTCGTGTTCAGCACCCCGAAAAACCCCTTAGAGAGTAGGTTTGAAAGCGATTAAACAGAGTTAATTTTTGAGCAATTTTGATGAAAAAACGCGAAAATAACCATGAAGGAAGCGTTTTATCGAAAAAAGGACTTCAGATTCGTGTTCAGCACCCCGAAAAACCCCTTAGAGAGTAGGTTTGAAAGCGATTAAACAGAGTTAATTTTTGAGCAATTTTGATGAAAAAACGCGAAAATAACCATGAAGGAAGCGTTTTATCGAAAAAAGGACTTCAGATTCGTGTTCAGCACCCCGAAAAACCCCTTAGAGAGTAGGTTTGAAAGCGATTAAACAGAGTTAATTTTTGAGCAATTTTGATGAAAAAACGCGAAAATAACCATGAAGGAAGCGTTTTATCGAAAAAAGGACTTCAGATTCGTGTTCAGCACCCCGAAAAACCCCTTAGAGAGTAGGTTTGAAAGCGATTAAACAGAGTTAATTTTTGAGCAATTTTGATGAAAAAACGCGAAAATAACCATGAAGGAAGCGTTTTATCGAAAAAAGGACTTCAGATTCGTGTTCAGCACCCCGAAAAACCCCTTAGAGAGTAGGTTTGAAAGCGATTAAACAGAGTTTATTTTTGAGCAATTTTGATGAAAAAACGCGAAAATAACCATGAAGGAAGCGTTTTATCGAAAAAAGGACTTCAGATTCGTGTTCAGCACCCCGAAAAACCCCTTAGAGAGTAGGTTTGAAAGCGATTAAACAGAGTTTATTTTTGAGCAATTTTGATGAAAAAACGCGAAAATAACCATGAAGGAAGCGTTTTATCGAAAAAAGGACTTCAGATTCGTGTTCAGCACCCCGAAAAACCCCTTAGAGAGTAGGTTTGAAAGCGATTAAACAGAGTTTATTTTTGAGCAATTTTGATGAAAAAACGCGAAAATAACCATGAAGGAAGCGTTTTATCGAAAAAAGGACTTCAGATTCGTGTTCAGCACCCCGAAAAACCCCTTAGAGAGTAGGTTTGAAAGCGATTAAACAGAGTTAATTTTTGAGCAATTTTGATGAAAAAACGCGAAAATAACCATGAAGGAAGCGTTTTATCGAAAAAAGGACTTCAGATTCGTGTTCAGCACCCCGAAAAACCCCTTAGAGAGTAGGTTTGAAAGCGATTAAACAGAGTTTATTTTTGAGCAATTTTGATGAAAAAACGCGAAAATAACCATGAAGGAAGCGTTTTATCGAAAAAAGGACTTCAGATTCGTGTTCAGCACCCCGAAAAACCCCTTAGAGAGTAGGTTTGAAAGCGATTAAACAGAGTTAATTTTTGAGCAATTTTGATGAAAAAACGCGAAAATAACCATGAAGGAAGCGTTTTATCGAAAAAAGGACTTCAGATTCGTGTTCAGCACCCCGAAAAACCCCTTAGAGAGTAGGTTTGAAAGCGATTAAACAGAGTTATTTTTGAGCAATTTTGATGAAAAAACGCGAAAATAACCATGAAGGAAGCGTTTTATCGAAAAAAGGACTTCAGATTCGTGTTCAGCACCCCGAAAAACCCCTTAGAGAGTAGGTTTGAAAGCGATTAAACAGAGTTAATTTTTGAGCAATTTTGATGAAAAAACGCGAAAATAACCATGAAGGAAGCGTTTTATCGAAAAAATGACTTCAGATTCGTGTTCAGCACCCCGAAAAACCCCTTAGAGAGTAGGTTTGAAAGCGATTAAACAGAGTTTATTTTTGAGCAATTTTGATGAAAAAACGCGAAAATAACCATGAAGGAAGCGTTTTATCGAAAAAAGGACTTCAGATTCGTGTTCAGCACCCCGAAAAACCCCTTAGAGAGTAGGTTTGAAAGCGATTAAACAGAGTTTATTTTTGAGCAATTTTGATGAAAAAACGCGAAAATAACCATGAAGGAAGCGTTTTATCGAAAAAAGGACTTCAGATTCGTGTTCAGCACCCCGAAAAACCCCTTAGAGAGTAGGTTTGAAAGCGATTAAACAGAGTTTATTTTTGAGCAATTTTGATGAAAAAACGCGAAAATAACCATGAAGGAAGCGTTTTATCGAAAAAAGGACTTCAGATTCGTGTTCAGCACCCCGAAAAACCCCTTAGAGAGTAGGTTTGAAAGCGATTAAACAGAGTTTATTTTTGAGCAATTTTGATGAAAAAACGCGAAAATAACCATGAAGGAAGCGTTTTATCGAAAAAAGGACTTCAGATTCGTGTTCAGCACCCCGAAAAACCCCTTAGAGAGTAGGTTTGAAAGCGATTAAACAGAGTTTATTTTTGAGCAATTTTGATGAAAAAACGCGAAAATAACCATGAAGGAAGCGTTTTATCGAAAAAAGGACTTCAGATTCGTGTTCAGCACCCCGAAAAACCCCTTAGAGAGTAGGTTTGAAAGCGATTAAACAGAGTTTATTTTTGAGCAATTTTGATGAAAAAACGCGAAAATAACCATGAAGGAAGCGTTTTATCGAAAAAAGGACTTCAGATTCGTGTTCAGCACCCCGAAAAACCCCTTAGAGAGTAGGTTTGAAAGCGATTAAACAGAGTTTATTTTTGAGCAATTTTGATGAAAAAACGCGAAAATAACCATGAAGGAAGCGTTTTATCGAAAAAAGGACTTCAGATTCGTGTTCAGCACCCCGAAAAACCCCTTAGAGAGTAGGTTTGAAAGCGATTAAACAGAGTTTATTTTTGAGCAATTTTGATGAAAAAACGCGAAAATAACCATGAAGGAAGCGTTTTATCGAAAAAAGGACTTCAGATTCGTGTTCAGCACCCCGAAAAACCCCTTAGAGAGTAGGTTTGAAAGCGATTAAACAGAGTTAATTTTTGAGCAATTTTGATGAAAAAACGCGAAAATAACCATGAAGGAAGCGTTTTATCGAAAAAATGACTTCAGATTCGTGTTCAGCACCCCGAAAAACCCCTTAGAGAGTAGGTTTGAAAGCGATTAAACAGAGTTTATTTTTGAGCAATTTTGATGAAAAAACGCGAAAATAACCATGAAGGAAGCGTTTTATCGAAAAAAGGACTTCAGATTCGTGTTCAGCACCCCGAAAAACCCCTTAGAGAGTAGGTTTGAAAGCGATTAAACAGAGTTTATTTTTGAGCAATTTTGATGAAAAAACGCGAAAATAACCATGAAGGAAGCGTTTTATCGAAAAAATGACTTCAGATTCGTGTTCAGCACCCCGAAAAACCCCTTAGAGAGTAGGTTTGAAAGCGATTAAACAGAGTTTATTTTTGAGCAATTTTGATGAAAAAACGCGAAAATAACCATGAAGGAAGCGTTTTATCGAAAAAAGGACTTCAGATTCGTGTTCAGCACCCCGAAAAACCCCTTAGAGAGTAGGTTTGAAAGCGATTAAACAGAGTTTATTTTTGAGCAATTTTGATGAAAAAACGCGAAAATAACCATGAAGGAAGCGTTTTATCGAAAAAAGGACTTCAGATTCGTGTTCAGCACCCCGAAAAACCCCTTAGAGAGTAGGTTTGAAAGCGATTAAACAGAGTTTATTTTTGAGCAATTTTGATGAAAAAACGCGAAAATAACCATGAAGGAAGCGTTTTATCGAAAAAAGGACTTCAGATTCGTGTTCAGCACCCCGAAAAACCCCTTAGAGAGTAGGTTTGAAAGCGATTAAACAGAGTTTATTTTTGAGCAATTTTGATGAAAAAACGCGAAAATAACCATGAAGGAAGCGTTTTATCGAAAAAAGGACTTCAGATTCGTGTTCAGCACCCCGAAAAACCCCTTAGAGAGTAGGTTTGAAAGCGATTAAACAGAGTTTATTTTTGAGCAATTTTGATGAAAAAACGCGAAAATAACCATGAAGGAAGCGTTTTATCGAAAAAAGGACTTCAGATTCGTGTTCAGCACCCCGAAAAACCCCTTAGAGAGTAGGTTTGAAAGCGATTAAACAGAGTTTATTTTTGAGCAATTTTGATGAAAAAACGCGAAAATAACCATGAAGGAAGCGTTTTATCGAAAAAATGACTTCAGATTC
>JAVIWC010006548.1:0-11493 GCA_031894815.1 Creontiades dilutus | reverse complement strand
ATGGTTATTTTCGCGATTTTTCATCAAAATTGCTCAAAAATTATCAACGCTTCCTTCATGGTTATTTTCGCGATTTTTCATCAAAATTGCTCAAAAATTATCTCTGTTTAATCCCTTTCAAACCTACTCTCTAAGGGGTTTTTCGGGGTGCTGAACACGAATTCGAAGTCCGTTTTTCGATAAAACGCTTCCTTCATGGTTATTTTCGCGATTTTTCATCAAAATTGCTCAAAAATTATCTCTGTTTAATCCCTTTCAAACCTACTCTCTAAGGGGTTTTTCGGGGTGCTGAACACGAATTCGAAGTCCGTTTTTCGATAAAACGCTTCCTTCATGGTTATTTTCGCGATTTTTCATCAAAATTGCTCAAAAATTATCTCTGTTTAATCCCTTTCAAACCTACTCTCTAAGGGGTTTTTCGGGGTGCTGAACACGAATTCGAAGTCCGTTTTTCGATAAAACGCTTCCTTCATGGTTATTTTCGCGATTTTTCATCAAAATTGCTCAAAAATTATCTCTGTTTAATCCCTTTCAAACCTACTCTCTAAGGGGTTTTTCGGGGTGCTGAACACGAATTCGAAGTCCGTTTTTCGATAAAACGCTTCCTTCATGGTTATTTTCGCGATTTTTCATCAAAATTGCTCAAAAATTATCTCTGTTTAATCCCTTTCAAACCTACTCTCTAAGGGGTTTTTCGGGGTGCTGAACACGAATTCGAAGTCCGTTTTTCGATAAAACGCTTCCTTCATGGTTATTTTCGCGATTTTTCATCAAAATTGGCTCAAAAATTATCTTTGTTTAATCCCTTTCAAACCTACTCTCTAAGGGGTTTTCGGGGTGCTGAACACGAATCTGAAGTCCGTTTTTCGATAAAACGCTTCCTTCATGGTTATTTTCGCGATTTTCATCAAAATTGCTCAAAAATTATCTCTGTTTAATCCCTTTCAAACCTACTCTCTAAGGGGTTTTCGGGGTGCTGAACACGAATCTGAAGTCCGTTTTTCGATAAAACGCTTCCTTCATGGTTATTTTCGCGATTTTTCATCAAAATTGCTCAAAAATTATCTCTGTTTAATCCTTTCAAACCTACTCTCTAAGGGGTTTTTCATGGTGCTGAACACGAATTCTGAAGTCCGTTTTCCGATAAAACGCTTCCTTCATGGTTATTTTCGCGATTTTTCATCAAAATTGCTCAAAAATTATCTCTGTTTAATCACTTCAAACCTACTCTCTAAGGGGTTTTTCGGGGTGCTGAACACGAATCTGAAGTCCGTTTTTCGATAAAACGCTTCCTTCATGGTTATTTTCGCGATTTTTCATCAAAATTGCTCAAAAATTATCTCTGTTTAATCCCTTTCAAACCTACTCTCTAAGGGGGTTTTCGGGGTGCTGAACACGAATCTGAAGTCCGTTTTTCGATAAAACGCTTCCATCATGGTTATTTTCGCGATTTTTCATCAAAATTGCTCAAAAATTATCTTTGTTTAATCCGGGGTGCTGAACACGAATTCGAAGTCCGTTTTTCGATAAAACGCTTCCTTCATGGTTATTTTCGCGATTTTTCATCAAAATTGCTCAAAAATTATCTCTGTTTAATCCCTTTCAAACCTACTCTCTAAGGGGTTTTTCGGGGTGCTGAACACGAATTCGAAGTCCGTTTTTCGATAAAACGCTTCCTTCATGGTTATTTTCGCGATTTTTCATCAAAATTGCTCAAAAATTATCTCTGTTTAATCCCTTTCAAACCTACTCTCTAAGGGGTTTTTCGGGGTGCTGAACACGAATTCGAAGTCCGTTTTTCGATAAAACGCTTCCTTCATGGTTATTTTCGCGATTTTTCATCAAAATTGCTCAAAAATTATCTCTGTTTAATCCCTTTCAAACCTACTCTCTAAGGGGTTTTTCGGGGTGCTGAACACGAATTCGAAGTCCGTTTTTCGATAAAACGCTTCCTTCATGGTTATTTTCGCGATTTTTCATCAAAATTGCTCAAAAATTATCTCTGTTTAATCCCTTTCAAACCTACTCTCTAAGGGGTTTTTCGGGGTGCTGAACACGAATTCGAAGTCCGTTTTTCGATAAAACGCTTCCTTCATGGTTATTTTCGCGATTTTTCATCAAAATTGCTCAAAAATTATCTCTGTTTAATCCCTTTCAAACCTACTCTCTAAGGGGTTTTTCGGGGTGCTGAACACGAATTCGAAGTCCGTTTTTCGATAAAACGCTTCCTTCATGGTTATTTTCGCGATTTTTCATCAAAATTGCTCAAAAATTATCTCTGTTTAATCCCTTTCAAACCTACTCTCTAAGGGGTTTTTCGGGGTGCTGAACACGAATTCGAAGTCCGTTTTTCGATAAAACGCTTCCTTCATGGTTATTTTCGCGATTTTTCATCAAAATTGCTCAAAAATTATCTCTGTTTAATCCCTTTCAAACCTACTCTCTAAGGGGTTTTTCGGGGTGCTGAACACGAATTCGAAGTCCGTTTTTCGATAAAACGCTTCCTTCATGGTTATTTTCGCGATTTTTCATCAAAATTGCTCAAAAATTATCTCTGTTTAATCCCTTTCAAACCTACTCTCTAAGGGGTTTTTCGGGGTGCTGAACACGAATTCGAAGTCCGTTTTTCGATAAAACGCTTCCTTCATGGTTATTTTCGCGATTTTTCATCAAAATTGCTCAAAAATTATCTCTGTTTAATCCCTTTCAAACCTACTCTCTAAGGGGTTTTTCGGGGTGCTGAACACGAATTCGAAGTCCGTTTTTCGATAAAACGCTTCCTTCATGGTTATTTTCGCGATTTTTCATCAAAATTGCTCAAAAATTATCTCTGTTTAATCCCTTTCAAACCTACTCTCTAAGGGGTTTTTCGGGGTGCTGAACACGAATTCGAAGTCCGTTTTTCGATAAAACGCTTCCTTCATGGTTATTTTCGCGATTTTTCATCAAAATTGCTCAAAAATTATCTCTGTTTAATCCCTTTCAAACCTACTCTCTAAGGGGTTTTTCGGGGTGCTGAACACGAATTCGAAGTCCGTTTTTCGATAAAACGCTTCCTTCATGGTTATTTTCGCGATTTTTCATCAAAATTGCTCAAAAATTATCTCTGTTTAATCCCTTTCAAACCTACTCTCTAAGGGGTTTTTCGGGGTGCTGAACACGAATTCGAAGTCCGTTTTTCGATAAAACGCTTCCTTCATGGTTATTTTCGCGATTTTTCATCAAAATTGCTCAAAAATTATCTCTGTTTAATCCCTTTCAAACCTACTCTCTAAGGGGTTTTTCGGGGTGCTGAACACGAATTCGAAGTCCGTTTTTCGATAAAACGCTTCCTTCATGGTTATTTTCGCGATTTTTCATCAAAATTGCTCAAAAATTATCTCTGTTTAATCCCTTTCAAACCTACTCTCTAAGGGGTTTTTCGGGGTGCTGAACACGAATTCGAAGTCCGTTTTTCGATAAAACGCTTCCTTCATGGTTATTTTCGCGATTTTTCATCAAAATTGCTCAAAAATTATCTCTGTTTAATCCCTTTCAAACCTACTCTCTAAGGGGTTTTTCGGGGTGCTGAACACGAATTCGAAGTCCGTTTTTCGATAAAACGCTTCCTTCATGGTTATTTTCGCGATTTTTCATCAAAATTGCTCAAAAATTATCTCTGTTTAATCCCTTTCAAACCTACTCTCTAAGGGGTTTTTCGGGGTGCTGAACACGAATTCGAAGTCCGTTTTTCGATAAAACGCTTCCTTCATGGTTATTTTCGCGATTTTTCATCAAAATTGCTCAAAAATTATCTCTGTTTAATCCCTTTCAAACCTACTCTAAGGGGTTTTTCGGGGTGCTGAACACGAATTCGAAGTCCGTTTTTCGATAAAACGCTTCCTTCATGGTTATTTTCGCGATTTTTCATCAAAATTGCTCAAAAATTATCTCTGTTTAATCCCTTTCAAACCTACTCTCTAAGGGGTTTTTCGGGGTGCTGAACACGAATTCGAAGTCCGTTTTTCGATAAAACGCTTCCTTCATGGTTATTTTCGCGATTTTTCATCAAAATTGCTCAAAAATTATCTCTGTTTAATCCCTTTCAAACCTACTCTCTAAGGGGTTTTTCGGGGTGCTGAACACGAATTGAAGTCCGTTTTTCGATAAAACGCTTCCTTCATGGTTATTTTCGCGATTTTTCATCAAAATTGCTCAAAAATTATCTCTGTTTAATCGCTTTCAAACCTACTCTCTAAGGGGTTTTTCGGGGTGCTGAACACGAATTCGAAGTCCGTTTTTCGATAAAACGCTTCCTTCATGGTTATTTTCGCGATTTTTCATCAAAATTGCTCAAAAATTATCTCTGTTTAATCCCTTTCAAACCTACTCTCTAAGGGGTTTTTCGGGGTGCTGAACACGAATTCGAAGTCCGTTTTTCGATAAAACGCTTCCTTCATGGTTGCTGAACACGAATTCGAAGTCCGTTTTTCGATAAAACGCTTCCTTCATGGTTATTTTCGCGATTTTTCATCAAAATTGCTCAAAAATTATCTCTGTTTAATCCCTTTCAAACCTACTCTCTAAGGGGTTTTTCGGGGTGCTGAACACGAATTCGAAGTCCGTTTTTCGATAAAACGCTTCCTTCATGGTTATTTTCGCGATTTTTCATCAAAATTGCTCAAAAATTATCTCTGTTTAATCCCTTTCAAACCTACTCTCTAAGGGGTTTTTCGGGGTGCTGAACACGAATTCGAAGTCCGTTTTTCGATAAAACGCTTCCTTCATGGTTATTTTCGCGATTTTTCATCAAAATTGCTCAAAAATTATCTCTGTTTAATCTCTTTCAAACCTACTCTCTAAGGGGTTTTTCGGGGTGCTGAACACGAATTCGAAGTCCGTTTTTCGATAAAACGCTTCCTTCATGGTTATTTTCGCGATTTTTCATCAAAATTGCTCAAAAATTATCTCTGTTTAATCCCTTTCAAACCTACTCTCTAAGGGGTTTTTCGGGGTGCTGAACACGAATTCGAAGTCCGTTTTTCGATAAAACGCTTCCTTCATGGTTATTTTCGCGATTTTTCATCAAAATTGCTCAAAAATTATCTCTGTTTAATCCCTTTCAAACCTACTCTCTAAGGGGTTTTTCGGGGTGCTGAACACGAATTCGAAGTCCGTTTTTCGATAAAACGCTTCCTTCATGGTTATTTTCGCGATTTTTCATCAAAATTGCTCAAAAATTATCTCTGTTTAATCCCTTTCAAACCTACTCTCTAAGGGGTTTTTCGGGGTGCTGAACACGAATTCGAAGTCCGTTTTTCGATAAAACGCTTCCTTCATGGTTATTTTCGCGATTTTTCATCAAAATTGCTCAAAAATTATCTCTGTTTAATCCCTTTCAAACCTACTCTCTAAGGGGTTTTTCGGGGTGCTGAACACGAATTCGAAGTCCGTTTTTCGATAAAACGCTTCCTTCATGGTTATTTTCGCGATTTTTCATCAAAATTGCTCAAAAATTATCTCTGTTTAATCCTTTCAAACCTACTCTCTAAGGGGTTTTTCGGGGTGCTGAACACGAATCTGAAGTCCGTTTTTCGATAAAACGCTTCCTTCATGGTTATTTTCGCGATTTTTCATCAAAATTGCTCAAAAATTATCTCTGTTTAATCCCTTTCAAACCTACTCTCTAAGGGGTTTTTCGGGGTGCTGAACACGAATTGAAGTCCGTTTTTCGATAAAACGCTTCCTTCATGGTTATTTTCGCGATTTTTCATCAAAATTGCTCAAAAATTATCTCTGTTTAATCCCTTTCAAACCTACTCTCTAAGGGGTTTTTCGGGGTGCTGAACACGAATTGAAGTCCGTTTTTCGATAAAACGCTTCCTTCATGGTTATTTTCGCGATTTTTCATCAAAATTGCTCAAAAATTATCTCTGTTTAATCCCTTTCAAACCTACTCTCTAAGGGGTTTTTCGGGGTGCTGAACACGAATTCGAAGTCCGTTTTTCGATAAAACGCTTCCTTCATGGTTATTTTCGCGATTTTTCATCAAAATTGCTCAAAAATTATCTCTGTTTAATCCCTTTCAAACCTACTCTCTAAGGGGTTTTTCGGGGTGCTGAACACGAATTGAAGTCCGTTTTTCGATAAAACGCTTCCTTCATGGTTATTTTCGCGATTTTTCATCAAAATTGCTCAAAAATTATCTCTGTTTAATCGCTTTCAAACCTACTCTCTAAGGGGTTTTTCGGGGTGCTGAACACGAATCTGAAGTCCGTTTTTCGATAAAACGCTTCCTTCATGGTTATTTTCGCGATTTTTCATCAAAATTGCTCAAAAATTAACTCTGTTTAATCGCTTTCAAACCTACTCTCTAAGGGGTTTTTCGGGGTGCTGAACACGAATCTGAAGTCCGTTTTTCGATAAAACGCTTCCTTCATGGTTATTTTCGCGATTTTTCATCAAAATTGCTCAAAAATTATCTCTGTTTAATCGCTTTCAAACCTACTCTCTAAGGGGTTTTTCGGGGTGCTGAACACGAATCTGAAGTCCGTTTTTCGATAAAACGCTTCCTTCATGGTTATTTTCGCGTTTTTTCATCAAAATTGCTCAAAAATTATCTCTGTTTAATCGCTTTCAAACCTACTCTCTAAGGGGTTTTTCGGGGTGCTGAACACGAATCTGAAGTCCGTTTTTCGATAAAACGCTTCCTTCATGGTTATTTTCGCGATTTTTCATCAAAATTGCTCAAAAATTATCTCTGTTTAATCGCTTTCAAACCTACTCTCTAAGGGGTTTTTCGGGGTGCTGAACACGAATTGAAGTCCGTTTTTCGATAAAACGCTTCCTTCATGGTTATTTTCGCGATTTTTCATCAAAATTGCTCAAAAATTATCTCTGTTTAATCCCTTTCAAACCTACTCTCTAAGGGGTTTTCGGGGTGCTGAACACGAATCTGAAGTCCGTTTTTCGATAAAACGCTTCCTTCATGGTTATTTTCGCGATTTTTCATCAAAATTGCTCAAAAATTATCTCTGTTTAATCCCTTTCAAACCTACTCTCTAAGGGGTTTTTCGGGGTGCTGAACACGAATCTGAAGTCCGTTTTTCGATAAAACGCTTCCTTCATGGTTATTTTCGCGATTTTTCATCAAAATTGCTCAAAAATTAACTCTGTTTAATCGCTTTCAAACCTACTCTCTAAGGGGTTTTTCGGGGTGCTGAACACGAATCTGAAGTCCGTTTTTCGATAAAACGCTTCCTTCATGGTTATTTTCGCGATTTTTCATCAAAATTGCTCAAAAATTATCTCTGTTTAATCCCTTTCAAACCTACTCTCTAAGGGGTTTTTCGGGGTGCTGAACACGAATTCGAAGTCCGTTTTTCGATAAAACGCTTCCTTCATGGTTATTTTCGCGATTTTTCATCAAAATTGCTCAAAAATTATCTCTGTTTAATCCCTTTCAAACCTACTCTCTAAGGGGTTTTTCGGGGTGCTGAACACGAATCTGAAGTCCGTTTTTCGATAAAACGCTTCCTTCATGGTTATTTTCGCGATTTTTCATCAAAATTGCTCAAAAATTATCTCTGTTTAATCCCTTTCAAACCTACTCTCTAAGGGGTTTTTCGGGGTGCTGAACACGAATTGAAGTCCGTTTTTCGATAAAACGCTTCCTTCATGGTTATTTTCGCGATTTTTCATCAAAATTGCTCAAAAATTATCTCTGTTTAATCCCTTTCAAACCTACTCTCTAAGGGGTTTTTCGGGGTGCTGAACACGAATTCGAAGTCCGTTTTTCGATAAAACGCTTCCTTCATGGTTATTTTCGCGATTTTTCATCAAAATTGCTCAAAAATTATCTCTGTTTAATCCCTTTCAAACCTACTCTCTAAGGGGTTTTTCGGGGTGCTGAACACGAATTCGAAGTCCGTTTTTCGATAAAACGCTTCCTTCATGGTTATTTTCGCGATTTTTCATCAAAATTGCTCAAAAATTATCTCTGTTTAATCCCTTTCAAACCTACTCTCTAAGGGGTTTTTCGGGGTGCTGAACACGAATTCGAAGTCCGTTTTTCGATAAAACGCTTCCTTCATGGTTATTTTCGCGATTTTTCATCAAAATTGCTCAAAAATTATCTCTGTTTAATCCCTTTCAAACCTACTCTCTAAGGGGTTTTTCGGGGTGCTGAACACGAATTCGAAGTCCGTTTTTCGATAAAACGCTTCCTTCATGGTTATTTTCGCGATTTTTCATCAAAATTGCTCAAAAATTATCTCTGTTTAATCTCTTTCAAACCTACTCTCTAAGGGGTTTTTCGGGGTGCTGAACACGAATTCGAAGTCCGTTTTTCGATAAAACGCTTCCTTCATGGTTATTTTCGCGATTTTTCATCAAAATTGCTCAAAAATTATCTCTGTTTAATCCCTTTCAAACCTACTCTCTAAGGGGTTTTCGGGGTGCTGAACACGAATTCGAAGTCCGTTTTTCGATAAAACGCTTCCTTCATGGTTATTTTCGCGATTTTTCATCAAAATTGCTCAAAAATTATCTCTGTTTAATCGCTTTCAAACCTACTCTCTAAGGGGTTTTTCGGGGTGCTGAACACGAATCTGAAGTCCGTTTTTCGATAAAACGCTTCCTTCATGGTTATTTTCGCGATTTTTCATCAAAATTGCTCAAAAATTATCTCTGTTTAATCGCTTTCAAACCTACTCTCTAAGGGGTTTTTCGGGGTGCTGAACACGAATCTGAAGTCCGTTTTTCGATAAAACGCTTCCTTCATGGTTATTTTCGCGATTTTTCATCAAAATTGCTCAAAAATTATCTCTGTTTAATCGCTTTCAAACCTACTCTCTAAGGGGTTTTTCGGGGTGCTGAACACGAATCTGAAGTCCGTTTTTCGATAAAACGCTTCCTTCATGGTTATTTTCGCGATTTTTCATCAAAATTGCTCAAAAATTAACTCTGTTTAATCGCTTTCAAACCTACTCTCTAAGGGGTTTTTCGGGGTGCTGAACACGAATCTGAAGTCCGTTTTTCGATAAAACGCTTCCTTCATGGTTATTTTCGCGATTTTTCATCAAAATTGCTCAAAAATTATCTCTGTTTAATCCCTTTCAAACCTACTCTCTAAGGGGTTTTTCGGGGTGCTGAACACGAATCTGAAGTCCGTTTTTCGATAAAACGCTTCCTTCATGGTTATTTTCGCGATTTTTCATCAAAATTGCTCAAAAATTATCTCTGTTTAATCCTTTCAAACCTACTCTCTAAGGGGTTTTTCGGGGTGCTGAACACGAATCTGAAGTCCGTTTTTCGATAAAACGCTTCCTTCATGGTTATTTTCGCGATTTTTCATCAAAATTGCTCAAAAATATCTCTGTTTAATCGCTTTCAAACCTACTCTCTAAGGGGTTTTTCGGGGTGCTGAACACGAATCTGAAGTCCGTTTTTCGATAAAACGCTTCCTTCATGGTTATTTTCGCGATTTTTCATCAAAATTGCTCAAAAATTATCTCTGTTTAATCCCTTTCAAACCTACTCTCTAAGGGGTTTTTCGGGGTGCTGAACACGAATCTGAAGTCCGTTTTTCGATAAAACGCTTCCTTCATGGTTATTTTCGCGATTTTTCATCAAAATTGCTCAAAAATTATCTCTGTTTAATCCCTTTCAAACCTACTCTCTAAGGGGTTTTTCGGGGTGCTGAACACGAATTCGAAGTCCGTTTTTCGATAAAACGCTTCCTTCATGGTTATTTTCGCGATTTTTCATCAAAATTGCTCAAAAATTATCTCTGTTTAATCCCTTTCAAACCTACTCTCTAAGGGGTTTTTCGGGGTGCTGAACACGAATCTGAAGTCCGTTTTTCGATAAAACGCTTCCTTCATGGTTATTTTCGCGATTTTTCATCACTCTAAGGGGTTTTTCGGGGTGCTGAACACGAATCTGAAGTCCGTTTTTCGATAAAACGCTTCCTTCATGGTTATTTTCGCGATTTTTCATCAAAATTGCTCAAAAATTATCTCTGTTTAATCCCTTTCAAACCTACTCTCTAAGGGGTTTTTCGGGGTGCTGAACACGAATCTGAAGTCCGTTTTTCGATAAAACGCTTCCTTCATGGTTATTTTCGCGATTTTTCATCAAAATTGCTCAAAAATTAACTCTGTTTAATCCCTTTCAAACCTACTCTCTAAGGGGTTTTTCGGGGTGCTGAACACGAATCTGAAGTCCGTTTTTCGATAAAACGCTTCCTTCATGGTTATTTTCGCGATTTTTCATCAAAATTGCTCAAAAATTAACTCTGTTTAATCCCTTTCAAACCTACTCTCTAAGGGGTTTTTCGGGGTGCTGAACACGAATCTGAAGTCCGTTTTTCGATAAAACGCTTCCTTCATGGTTATTTTCGCGATTTTTCATCAAAATTGCTCAAAAATTAACTCTGTTTAATCGCTTTCAAACCTACTCTCTAAGGGGTTTTTCGGGGTGCTGAACACGAATCTGAAGTCCGTTTTTCGATAAAACGCTTCCTTCATGGTTATTTTCGCGATTTTTCATCAAAATTGCTCAAAAATTAACTCTGTTTAATCGCTTTCAAACCTACTCTCTAAGGGGTTTTTCGGGGTGCTGAACACGAATCTGAAGTCCGTTTTTCGATAAAACGCTTCCTTCATGGTTATTTTCGCGATTTTTCATCAAAATTGCTCAAAAATTAACTCTGTTTAATCCCTTTCAAACCTACTCTCTAAGGGGTTTTTCGGGGTGCTGAACACGAATCTGAAGTCCGTTTTTCGATAAAACGCTTCCTTCATGGTTATTTTCGCGATTTTTCATCAAAATTGCTCAAAAATTAACTCTGTTTAATCCCTTTCAAACCTACTCTCTAAGGGGTTTTTCGGGGTGCTGAACACGAATCTGAAGTCCGTTTTTCGATAAAACGCTTCCTTCATGGTTATTTTCGCGTTTTTTCATCAAAATTGCTCAAAAATTATCTCTGTTTAATCGCTTTCAAACCTACTCTCTAAGGGGTTTTTCGGGGTGCTGAACACGAATCTGAAGTCCGTTTTTCGATAAAACGCTTCCTTCATGGTTATTTTCGCGATTTTTCATCAAAATTGCTCAAAAATTAACTCTGTTTAATCGCTTTCAAACCTACTCTCTAAGGGGTTTTTCGGGGTGCTGAACACGAATCTGAAGTCCGTTTTTCGATAAAACGCTTCCTTCATGGTTATTTTCGCGATTTTTCATCAAAATTGCTCAAAAATTAACTCTGTTTAATCCCTTTCAAACCTACTCTCTAAGGGGTTTTTCGGGGTGCTGAACACGAATCTGAAGTCCGTTTTTCGATAAAACGCTTCCTTCATGGTTATTTTCGCGTTTTTTCATCAAAATTGCTCAAAAATAAACTGTGTTTAATCGCTTTCAAACCTACTCTCTCAGGGGTTTTTCGGGGTGCTGAACACGAATCTGAAGTCCTTTTTTCGATAAATCGCTTCCTTCATGGTTATTTTGGCGTTTTTT